>BQNB010054758.1:10940-23647 GCA_026074375.1 Tanacetum coccineum | reverse complement strand
CGTTTAGCTAATTGAGTTGATTTCAAGTTTATCTAGATAAAAGTGCTTATTTCATTTTATTATTTTGTTTAACGATTGGTATGCTTATTCGATTATAAGTTTTTCGTTTGCTTCAGTTCATAAAAAATTGTTATATAAAATTGCTAAAAATTGTTAACTGTTCTCGTTTACATGCATTTGGTTCGTATAAAAATTAGAATAAGTCCTTATCCAATTTTGAGTTACGTTTAAGTTGTATTAGCAATTGATTTAGAATAGGCTTTGCTTTGTTTATTCGAATTGGGCTGTGATAGGGAGTAACTGAAATTGATATGTTACTAGTATAGATTTACTTTAACAGTTTGTTTTATGTTGTGATTTTTGGTGCCGGTCAACTCATGAGGCGAGGAGCTTAAGGGTTTATTTAGCTAGACCGACTTTGATTAGCTGTTTTTGTTAAATAAATCGGGTGGTATTCGTTTAAATTGCGGGTCTCCAATTTGGTTCATTTTCTTATCTTTTTTCAATTAATTAGTGTAGTTTAATTTTATAATTTTATAATATTTTAAAATTTGCCATGCTTAGTTTAGATTTAGTTTTGTCGTTAAATGCTATGTTTAATTTCATTATGAGTAGTGAGTTGATTTATTAGTGTTTGCTAAGTGATTAGTGAATTGGGAATTAAGTGTGGACTTATAAAAGGTTTAGAAATTAATAAATTTTCTGAATTATTTAAATTTGTAAGTTGATTATTTAAAGGGCAAAATCCAGAGAATAATCAAATTACACATCTAGTAATTATTTTCTTTAGATTGTTTTCAAAATAAACCAACGTTGTGAGAAAATTATCTTTTCTAAAGATTATAATTCGTTAATAAACCTAGGTTCACACTTGATGAACTTTTCATGTCACTTAGCAAGCATTTTTGTCATTTATATTTTTAGATCACTTTTAGTATAATCTTGTAAGTTTTAAATCTCAGAATTAATATTGGTTTAATTTTTAGTTAAAAAAATAGTTTAAAACCAAAAGTTTAGTTTCCATTTTATATGCTTTTCCTTTTAGTAGATTTAGAAAACAAAACCAAAAACCCTTTTATGCTATTCAAGCTCGATTTACAACTTGAACGTAGATTTCCATTCACTTCTCGTCGAGGAAACGACCCGGAAGGTTTTTGAGATATCTCTTTGGTTAAAAGTGAATTTCTTAACCCGACGGAAATACTATACTATACTATTATTGATTATCTTCCTTATTAATACGTATTTATATTATATATATGTGTTAGTTTGGACGGATCAGTTTTTGGCGCCGCTGCCGGGGAGAGGTGTAGCGATTTCTACGGGATTGTTCGTGTTCGAGCCTTGAAGATCCTTTCTTCGGAAAGTTTATTTTCGTACTTATTAAACTCGTGAATTTTTGGGTTAACCCGTCTTTGACTTTGAACCGTAGGTTTGTAATCATCCTCCATCAAGATTTTGTGTGTACATTTTCTAAGCAATGGCCCTTTTATGAGATTTGAGCACCTTTAAGAGAGCATCTTTTTCATTATTTTTTAAACCTTTTGCAATAATTACTGGTAACTTGTCGTTCTCTTCCAAGTAAGCATATTCCAAGTGGGACGGTAAATCTTTTAACTCTAATTCCGGAGGCTCTTCAATTGAAGATTTTGCCTCGGTGACTTCACTTTGTTTAAGGTCCATCGGAGGAAGTTGAAACGGGTCATTATTTAACAATTTTCAATTAAGCAAATTTCTTTCGTCCGATCGCAATCGGCATGATCAATTTCCGGTGAAATCGAATCATCCTTGAGATAAGCTTCGATTTCTTCCAAAATGAATTCGGAAGTAAATGGCTCAGACGTCGGGGTGGGATTGCCACCCGAAGAATTAGAAAATCCTAGCAATTCTGGAGCATACTCCTCACAAACTGCATCAATGATGTCAATTCGGTTTACCAACTTATCATTTGTAGAGGAATATCTTGTGGTTTGATCTAGATTAAAGTGACGCTTCGTTAATCAACCCGAAGGGTTATTCTTCTCTATAAATCATCATTAAGCACGACAGGTCCTCAAAAATGATCTACCAAGTATGAGAGGTACTCGAGGATCGGCTTCGAAATCAACAACAACAAAATCGGTAGGAAAATGAAATTTCCCAACTTTGACAAAAACGTCTTCGGCGAGTCCTTTAGGATAAGTAATTGATCGGTCCGCTAACTCTAAAGTCATCCGAGTTGGTGTAAGATCAGGTAAAGAAAGCTTTTTCCAAATAGAAAGGGGCATAAGATTTATGCTCGCGCCAAGATCGGCCAAGGCGTGACATACATCCATTCCCGGGAAATTACATGGAATAAGAAACTTGCCGGGATCTCCAAGCTTTTCGGGAAGCTTTTTTGCAGAGAGCATCGCCGAGCAATTCTCGTTCAATGGTATCTTAGCTAACTCAAGCTATTTTTCCTTATTCATGAGCAAAAATCATAATCGTAGGAGCATTCTTGGAGCATCAAAAAAGTAAAGCATCCGCGAAACTTATGTCAAAACGCAAATCTTGAAACATTTGAAAAATCTTCTCTTTTTGATTCGAAGCTTTGTCACGAGACTTTTCTTGATTTAGTCGAGAAGGATATGGAATATGTGGCTTAGGTAAACTCTTCGGAACATCGGGTTCCGGAATGGGAGTGGTTTTAGGCAAAGTCTTTGGAACATCTGGTTCCGAAATTGGAATGGGGGTAACCGGAGGTGGGATTTGAGCGGTACTTCCTTGGAAATTAGATTGCTCCTTATTCGTTGTCTCCTCGGTTTCTCGTTCCACTACCTTTTTAGGAGAAGGATTAGTAGGAATCGAGGGTCCCTCGTAAGCAACACCACTTCGAGTAGTGATCGCTTTCATCTCACCCTTCGGGTTTGGAATGGTATTACTCGAAAGAGTACCCGAAGTTGAGGCTTGGTTCTGAAACAATCCACATATCATGTTTTGCAAATTATTTTGAAAGGTAGTTTGTTGATTCATCATGACGGCTTGTTGAGATTTTATCATGTTTTGAATTTCATTCTTAAGGGTCTCCTTCAACGGAGTTGACTTGATTTTGCAGAGTTTTAACATTGATCGATTTTTCTTCGTTATTTCTCTTGTAACTCGAAAAATCATTTGAAATCTCTTGTTGAACTTGATTATTAGGCACTTAAAAAGGTTGGTTTTGAAATCCTTGGTTTTGAAAATTCGAAGCATGATTATTCTGAACTTGAAAACCTTGATTACCATGAAAATTATTTCCCCAATTAAAATTATTCCCTTGACCTTGATTATTAAACCTATTTTGACCATTGTTTTGCACCGGAGCAAAACCTGGTGGTGCCATTTGATTACTAACACGGTTCGGAGGGTTAACTTGATTGTAAGTACCCGTGGTCGCACAAACACTAGCTTGATTGTTATCGGTAGTCGGACAATTATACCAAGAATGGGCACCACCACAAGTAACGCAAGTTTCCTCAACCGCTTTAACCGGAGCGGGAGTGACAACTTTCTTAGAAACAATCTCGACTAAGGTCGAAAGTTGATCTGCAAGCTTATCAATTCTCTCATCCGTCTTACTATCACTTTCCCTAGAATTCGTATTCATCCTAGAAGCATTTGGTTTATTTAGTGAATAAAGTACTTTTGATTTATTCTCAATTATATTCAAGGCCTCTCTAGTCGTCTTACTCAAAAGATTTCCACCCGCCGCGGCATTTAAGGAGTCTTGATCGTTGTCGTTTAAACCGTTATAGAAGGTATCAACTTGAGTTAACTCTGTAAATCCATGGTGGGGACAAGCTCTAAGCATTTCCTTAAATCGTTCCCACGCTTCACTAAAAGACTCATCGAATTTTTGGGTAAATCAAGAGATTTTATTCTTTAAGTGAGTGGTCTTCGAAGGAGGGAAAAATTGATTCACGAATTTGGTAACGAGATCCTCCCAAGTCAAGATTGAATTAGGAGGTTCTTTCTCGTACCAAGTTTTAGCAGCCCCCTCGAGTGAATAAGGAAACATCATTAGCTTAATCACATCGTTTGGCACATTCCAAAATCGTAGAGTCGAGGTTATCCTTTTGAAACTATTGATATGAGCATGAGGATTTTCGTTCTCTAAACCGTGAAATGGGTTTGCTTGAACCAATTGTAACAATTTGTTTTAAATCTCAAAATGATCGCATATTTCCGGTAAAAACGATGCTTCTCCTATAACCCTTCCTGGTTTGGGGTGCACGGAGTAGGTCTTCCATTGAACGTTCCGCCATTGGTGCAACGATAGTACGAAGCTCGGGTTCGACTATGCTTGGAGCACGTCCTTTATTTCGACGTCTCGGAATGGTTACGTTTGAATTATTTAGAAAATTGGAATTTCGTGCGCATGCACTAAACAAGCAAATGAAATGATAAAAGAAATGAGAAAATGAAATATTTTTGTTTATCGAATAATCAACAAACTTAGGGTAACTCTCTTAAGTAAAATAAATTTTACAAAAGAGGTGCGCCTTTTTCGTAAATGACACAAACGGTAACTTTTTTTTTAATCTTTGGTTCGGGAACTTATTGATGGATAATACCTCAGTTGAAGGTATTATTTGTTGGTGTTCTTTTACCAACTTTGTTAAAAAAAAATTATAATCACAAATTAACAAGAAAAATCAAAAAATCCGGAAGAGCAAATATTTTTGTATTTTTGTTTTTAATCTTCTACTTATACTAAAAAGAAAAGAAAAATATTTTTTTACTTTATATATATATATATATATATATATATATATATATATATATATATATATATATATATATATATATATTTGTGTGTGTGTGTATATTTTTGATTTACTTAAAAGCGTAACTTTCGAAAACGAAAGGTTCTCCAAATCACGATCGACAAACTTCAAACGAAAGAATCTTAATCACAAATCCCCGACAACGCGCAAGATTGATGTTGAAAATCATATATAAAATACGTATTAATATTTAAGTATAAGAAAATTATAAAAATACCTTAAGGACAAAGGATTTAGAGCAAATAATCTTACAAAATACCCAACACTTTTTACCGGTAAAGTATTACGGGTCGTTTTCAAAGATTTATGAATTGAGACCCGTTTGTTGTTTTTGGACAATGATTGGAATTGGTTCAATGATGATTTGTTTTCTAAAATCCCTAAAAGTGAGCAATTAAAGAAATTAAACTTAACTTTAAATAACGGGAAATTAAACTTTACTTAAAAACGCAAATCGGGAACCCTAAACGGTGACTAAAACCCTAAATTTCAAAAATAATCCTTAAAAGAATTTTTCACTTTTAATAAACGCTAAATTAACTAGAATGTAAGATTAATGAAACTAGAATGAAAACGGAGTGATTTGGTTTAAAAAACGAAAATGTGAACTGGAATGAATCCCGTTATTTAAAAAAATGAATTTTTGCAATTTTAAACCCTACAGTAAGCAAAAACTATTTTTCGTAGGAACTATATGATAAAAGAAAACTTTCTCAAAAAAATTATATTTTTTTAACTTTTTTATAATTTTTTATGAATTAAAAACGATTTTAAAGAAAATTAAATATAAAAAGTACTAAACGTTTTATAAAAATTATGAAAAAATATGAAAAATAGCTTGAATAATAAAGAATCTAAGAAAAATAAGTTGGGAAACACAGCTTATCGAATAAGCTGTGTAATAAGCAAAAACAGCTTATTATACTTAAAGAGCTAAAACGTATATAAGGAATAGATTTTGCAAAGGAATACCGGATGAGCTATTGTAGCACAATGGTTGGGAGTGTGGGGGATAAAACGCTTGGTGAGGGTGGTAGAGGTCCCGGGTTCGAGCCTTGCTCACCCGGGGCTTCCCACTATCCCAAGTGTTTTTATTTTCGCCATTTTTTTATAACTTTTTAGAAAACTTGAAAATAAGCACTTTTTACAAAGCAACCTTTTTTATAAACCTCAAATAAGCACAGAAATAAGCTAAGTAAGACAAAAATAAGCTAAAATGCTCTAAGTCCTAAAAAACTAACTGTTTGTATTTTTTTTTAAGAAGAATAAGCAAATAAGCTAAAACAGACAATAAGCTATGTCTAAAAAGCACATAAGAACAAAAATAAGCATAAATGTTAAGCTAGATAGACAGAAAAGCTAAAAAGGCTTAAATTCACTTAAAAGTTACACTAGAAAGCAAATAAGCTCAAATAAGTAAATGGAAAAACCAAATAAGCTAAAGTAGGCTTATACTAACCTAATAAGCTAAGCTAAACCTAAATAAGCAATAACAATAAGCAAATAAGCTAAAATAAAGAAATAAGCACTTATAAGACACCTTTGAGCTTATTTTTCAATAAGCTAAAGGATCCTTATGGACTTTTGGCTTAATACCCTAAAAAGTATACCTAGAATACTACTTAAAACAACTTTCAAAAAGCATTTTGAAAATCAAATAAGCAGAGAAAAAGCCTGATTAAAAAGCTACTTATTCTACCTTAACTATGTTTTTTATTTTTAAGCAAAGATATAATAAGCTAAATCCTAACCTTATTAAGCTATGAAATAACTAAATATTAATCTAATAAGCTAATTTGAACAGAAATTAAGCAAAAACTAAGGGATATAAGCTAGAAATCTAAAATAAGCACTTAAGCTAAAACTATCATCCAAACAGACCAAACATCATCTTTAAGCTTATTTTTAAGCCCACAAACAGATCCTTATGATAATCTAGCCTATATTACTTTGAACCTTGGCCAAAAAGCTATATGAAACAGCTTTTACAAAACATTTTGAAATTCAATTACTCAATGAAAAAGTGGCTTGAAAACAGCTTATTGTACTCAGTATATTCTGAGTAAACTTTTGTTTTGAAAAGACTAATTCTAAATTTTGAGCTTAAAAACAGGCAAGCAAATGAGCTTATTTTTAGAAAACAAGTTGAAACTAATAGACTATGACCTATGAACTACTAGTAAACTAAAAATTAAGATCTAAAAACTAATTTAACTCTCTGAAAATTGATGATGAAAAAGTCTTTGCAAAAATTCCTACTGATGCAGTTTGCACAAAGATGAATCAAACCTTAAGTTCACAAAGTGCAGGCCATCTCTACTAGATCCTACACTCTAAAAATACCACATAGAATGCAAAATGAGAAACCAATTCAGCTATAATCAACTAGAGCTTATTATGTCAATTTAACTGAGCTTTCATAGCTATCTACTAGTCTTGGATTGAAATATAGTTATTAACTTTAAATCCTTTCAACCTTAAACCTGAAATGATGTGATGAGTTGAAATAAAGGACAATGGGGTCTTGGCTGTACTAACTCTAGTGTAGTATGACTGACCAAACACCCCTTTATTTGTACTTAAAATCCCATTTCAGCTTATAGAAGATGAGATTTAAAACTAATAAATCAATAACCAGATATTAATAAGCTATAAACAGACCTCTTAAGCAAGTATAAGCAAACAATAAGCCAGGATATTAAGCTATTTAAACTATGCTACTTATTTTTGGTTTTTTGACAGATTTTATGACAGATTAAGTAAACTAAGTATTTTAAACTACAAATCAAACACAATAAGCACAATTCAACTATAATAAGCACAAATAAACTACCTAAACATCAATAAGCAAAAATTAAGCAATATTAAGCTAATTAACAGATTTTAAGCTAAGTATTAAAGACAGAAAAGGTAAATTAAAAACTTACATAAGCCTTTGCACAAACAAGGCTAGCAAATGCTCTAAGAGCTATCAACAAGCTCTAGCTTATCAAGTGATAAGCTGGTGGGGTCCTGGAAGCCCATCCAAGTTTGGCTTCCCTTCCATTTTTAAGTTGTGGTACTTTTTGAGGGAGGATTTATGTCTTATTAAGCTTAGTTAAGCTTTTAAGAGCTTAACTAAGTGAATTGTAGCTTATTAGTAAAATGACAGTTGATTAAGCTTATTTAAACAGTATAGAGAGCATGATTAAACTAGATTACTTAATAATGATAACATGAATTGAACGTTAAACTTTAATGAAAACAAACTCTTTTAATTATTATTAAAATCTGAGTAACAAAGCTTGAGTCAAAAAAAAATTACATTTATATTAAATAACATAAGCTGAAAAATTACATAATAAGCTAAAACTACAAGTTACTATTTAAAACTACTCCTCCTTTTTTTTCTGTGAGTAAGGAAATGCTTGTATTTATAGCTGAGAAAGAAGATTCTAGATCCCCAGGTCTGTTAAACGCTCCAATTAATCATGGCCCTTGTTTGCTTTTAATCATTAGCTCTCATCTTGTGTCCGTTGGATCAAAGTGTGAGCACACGAATTGCCAGTGTGGCAATCCGTGTGTCAGAGGCTTGTGCTTCTTTACCAAAGGTTTTAGTACAGATTCCTCTTCCCTTGTGTGTTTGTATGAAGCCAACGTGTCATTCCTTTTGCTGTCTTAACCAATGAGAAGCTTTCTTATGACATCTTTTGATGTTGAGTCATAGCTTGGCACTCGAATCTTTGTCCTACGCTGTCAATTTTAATTTACCCTTTGTTTTTACACAAGGTAAAATCAGGGGAGATGATGAACAGTAACAAACTGTATTTCCCGCGCCTTTTTCTTTATGACTGAGTTTGACCCAGGTTTGTGTGTGGGTTGACTTGGGTTTTTATAAAAAGAAATGGGTCGGGTGCATTTGGGCTTGGGTTATTGGTTTATTATAAGGATATAACGACCGTTATCTCCTAAGTATAAAAGAGATAACGGTGTTAGGGTTTTAGGGACCATTTGTGCATTCTTTTAACAATGAGGGCTGATTTGGTATTTTTGAGGGTTTTGTCTTCTTGTGATTGACCAATGTTGACCAAGAGTTGTCTTTATTGACCTTTTGCTAGAAACTTCCGGCTCTTTTGCACTCTTTCCGTTCTCGTGTCCGTGTTTGTCCAGTTTTGACCGTTTTCTTGTGATTTTTACATTATCCATACCTACACATACACAAACAATAAAATACACAAATACAAGCATATTTTTGCACATTTTGATCATTTAAGAGCCATTTTTGATATAGAAAGGATATGAGATTTCTCACATATCAGTCCTTTTATAGTCCTTTTAATGCTTATGTGTTAAATGCTCTTTGCTGTCATCTAGCTTATTTGGCTTTCTTAATTCCATTTCTTATTGCTTATTAGGTGTAGGTCTATATCTGTTTTAGTTTTGAGTCTTTTAGTTTTTGCTTTTTTTAGTCTTAAATTTAAGCTTAAAAGAATCACTTTAATTCAAAAAGCCAAAAACCACTAGTAGTGTAGCTGTCATTTTCTCCTTGTTTTTTTCTAGCTTATTTCTTAGGCTTATCTGTTTAATTCCTGCTTATTTATGTCTTTAGGGTATAGGTGTTCAGCTGTTTTAAGCTTGTTAGCTTTTTCTTTTAGCTTATTTGGTCTTAATTCTAGTTTAAAAAGTGTCAAAAATCTTTTAGAGTCTTCTTAGTGTCTATCTGTCTTAATGCTTTAAATACTTTTAAGCTTATGATTTTTGCTAGTTACCTTGTTTTTAGTGCTTATTAGGGTTAGTTTAAAGTCTGTCTTTTGCTTATTAGCTTTCATTTTGCTTAATTTGTCCAATAAGCCAAAACTGTTTTAGCTTTTAAGCCATTATTCTTGATTTTCTAAATCTGTCACTCTTATTTAGCTTTTTCTAGCTTATTTTTCAGTTTTATCAAAAAGTCTCTTTATTAATATTGTTTATTTTTGCTTATTTTAGCTTTTTCAAAAAGAAAATTTTAAAAATAAAAAGTTTTGTCAAAAAGGGATGCCACAGGTTTTGAACCTGTGACCTCCCCCTTAGCACACCAACGTATTTAACACACACACCTTAACCAAACGCGCCCTTGGGTCTTTTCTGTTAACCATTTGCACCATTAATTATTTATACACATTTTTAGACATACTCGTGTGAGTTATGTGGGAGTGATTCTCACTATGGGTTTGATTGTCCGCCACGGTTCCCGCTTGTCTATGAGCAGGAACCGAGCTACAATCAAAACTTTGGTGATAATTATTATCCATAAAATTCACCGAGATTTCCTCAACATTATCTTTGTTGTGAAAACTGTGGGGGACCGCATGAGAATTTTCAGTGTCAACCAAGGAATCAAAATTACTTTGAGTCTAACCCTTGCTATAATCCTAATTCCTACGGTTTTGATCAACCCACACAGACATCCATCGATCATCAACCTCCTAAAGAAATGAGTATCCGAGAATTGCTACTTTAGGAGAAACTTCATAAAGCTTTACAAGCCGTTTGTGAAAAGTTAAATCAACAAGAGCAGGCAGATAATGTAGTACTCATACTCCCTAACCTTCATGACGTTTCAATATTATTTACGATTATGATGATGATGACGATGATGATGAGGAGAATACTATTCATTTGAATGAAATTACTTCTCAAATTCCTCTGTCTATTGCAATCACACCTGTTTTACCGACTTTGGAGCCCGAAGACTCTCTCATCATGGGGGATGAGAATCTTATCACTATTCCTAAAAAGGAATCGGACGAATTTATAAAGTCTAGTGTTGAGGACCTTGTTCCAATCCCAAGTGAGTCTGAGGATACATCCGGGAGTGATAGTGAGTGTGATTTACCTTTGTGTAATGATTTCTCTTCGATTAACGTTTCTGAGGAAAAATCTGTGACTTTCTCTAACCCTCTATTCGACTCAAATGATGATTTTACCTCTAGTGATGACGAGTCACTATCCGATGACGACGTTCCAAAAGATAATGTTAAAATTTATTCGAACCCTCTTTTTAAATTTGATGATGAGTACATCTCTAGTGACGTAACTCCTCTTTTTAATGAGGTATTAGAGGACATCGAGAGTGAGGACTCCTATGTTTCTAAACTTGATGAGCCGGATTTGCTAGTCACACCTCTTTCCAAACTTAATGAGGATGAATGTTTCGACCTAGGTGGCGACGTTGATGAGATTGAACTTCTACTTCACCGTGATCCGTCTACTCCTAAGATAAGTGTTGCTTCTATTCTCAAGGGGTTCACCGATGACCCTAGGATTCTGGAGAAAATTTTTTCTCCAACATATGTGAGCTTACCCTTTGAGGATCGCCATTATCTTTCCCTCACATATGTTATCCGAATTTTTCTTCCTTATCCCACATATCCGGTGGATTCTTCTCTTGCTTTCTCCTCCGGGAGTAAAGACACCATTTTTGACCCCGACATTCTCGTTTTTAGTCTTGAGCCGGTGGTATCTCATCGGAGTAGAACTTTCACATGCTTCAATATTTATCCAAACATCTTGAATGAAAGTCCGATTGAGATTTGCTCTTCCACATGTTTCGTCCATAATATCACGATGATATGGGGAGAGTCAAGCTGGAGACTCACACAAAAACAAGCGTTTCTCGGGAGGCAACTTGTGTTTATATCTTCTTTTTCTATTTTCTAATAAGTGTAACGTGAGGAGTGTGAGTCCCTTAGGAATAGATCTCTGCAGCCTATTAAGGATGATAGCCAAGATGTATAAATATAGTCGACTATGTAGAAACACTGATTATGAATACTATGTGTTAATGCGGAATCTTAACACAAGTACTAAGAAAAACAACGAATAACTAAATAATAACTTCTATTAATCTGCTTTGAACGATTACAGATTACTAACTATTTACATATGATTTTGCTATGAGATATCTTGAGGTTGTATTTCGTATATCTAACTATGCCAAGAGGGATCCTTTTATATACTAAGGATAAACCCTAACAGAACAGGCTTACAAAACGCATACATATCTTTTCCTAAGATATCTCATACATATCTCGTAAACGGTACTAACTATTTTCTACTAACAGTACTAACTAACTGATCAGTACTTAACACTTTGTACTGTCAGTACTAACTATAACTATCAGTACTAACTATTTGTACTGTCGGTACTAAGTTAGGAAAACATAAATCCTAACAAGGAGGCTCGCCTCTTCCCTTCTCATGTTTTATGGTTTGTGTTTTATGTCCAGGATTGCCCGAATTATGAAGACTCTCGTGCTCTTGGTTTTGTCCATCGTCCACTCGAGCTTCAATCCTTAGCATGCTTATTTATAGGAATCTGATATCCTAGATCTTATTGATTCACGTTTATCTATTAGCATAATTAATAAACGACTTTAGATTTACGTAGAGACCCTTTAAACATTAAGGACAATGTTTAGTTCTAGTATGGGGGGATCTTTCGATTTGATCTTATTTGCATTTTCCTTGTCTTCACGTAACCCCGTTTTACCACCAAAAATAGTAAAAATATGTGATTTTATGCCAAAATTTCAAAAATAAAATAAGTGTTTTAACACGAATTTTTGTTTTTTTTAGAATAAATTTTGACTTGATCGAGCATGTTGCGCTCTAACTTGCCCCTTAACCTATATAAATTTAAGTTTTTGCTAGTCTTTTATACAAGAAACTTTAAAACGCGAACTCTAGCTTGAAAGAGCCATGAGTTTGCAAGTTTCCATAATAGACTTTAAATATGCAAAGTTTGTTTTTATTAGACTAAGCATTGGCGGATCTTTTATTAAAGATTTTAAATTTGCAAAGAACGAGAAATGATAGAGTTGAATATAAGTTAAATGCTAAGCGTGGAGTAGTTGGATCTCTTTAGAGCTCATAGAGGTTAATTGTGGCTTTTTGCTCCCA
>BQNB010054757.1:25250-38656 GCA_026074375.1 Tanacetum coccineum | reverse complement strand
TACTACTACCAGTGCTCCAACAAAAGCTATTGATGAAATAACTTTGGCTCAAACTCTTATTGAAATCAAAGCAGCTAAACCTAAAGTTGTTACTACTGCTGATACAGCAACAACAACTACAAGACCCAAGGCTGGAGGGGTTGTAGTTCAAGAGCCAAGTGAATTCAGAACAACAACATCATCTCTAGAAGTATCACAACCTTCAAAGACTAAAGACAAAGGCAAAGCAATAATGATTGAGCCTGAAGTACCTTTGAAAAAGAAAGATCACAATGAAGAAATGGCAAGAAATCTTGAAGCTCAGTTGCAAGCTGAACTTTTAGAAGAAGAGAGGATTGCAAGGGAAAAGGACGAAGAAGCCAACATAGCTTTGATTGAATCATGGGAAAATACACAAGCTATGATGAAGGCTGATAGATTGTTGGCTAAGAGACTCCAAACAAGAGAGCAAGGGGAGCTGACAGATGTGGAGAAGGCAAAACTATTTATGGAATTCATGAAGAAGAGAAGAAAACATTTTGCTGCATTAAGAGCACAATAAAAGAGAAAAAGACCTCCTACCAAGACACAAAAGAGAAATCAAATGTCTATCTATCTTAAGCATATGGGTGGATATAAACACAATCAGCTAAAGGGCAGAAGCTACGATGAAATCCAAAAGCTGTTTAACAAGGAAATGAAGAGAGTAAATTCTTTCGTGGCTATGAATTTAGAGGCTCAAGAAATCAGTGGAAAGAAGGATGAAAGTAGTTCTAAAAAGGTAGAAATTGCACAAGATAGTAGTGCAAAGAGAGCAGGGGATAAGCTACAATATGATAAGTCTAAGAAGCAAAAGACTGATGAGAATGAAGAAGTTGAAGTAGATAATGAAGCTGAGCTAAAAAAGCATATTGACAGTCAAAGATGATGATATAGCAATTGATGCTATACCACTTGCTACCAAACCTCAAGTGATTATTGAATACAAGTTTATTAGAGAAGTAATAATGGGACATTATCAATTGATAAGAGCTAATGGAAGTTTTAAGAGATATTCTTTTATGATTAGGATGCTTCTGGGTATTGACAGAGAAGACTTGCAGACTCTCTGGAAGTTGGTCAAAATAAAGCATGGTGATACAAGGCCTGAAGATAAGCATGAAAGAGTGTTGTGGGGTAATTTAAAAGTCATGTTTAAACCAGACATAAAAAGTGATGTATGGAGAAATCTACAAGGATACAAAGTGACTGCTTGGAAGTTGTTTGATTCTCGTAGAGTGCACTTTGTAAGGTTTGGAAATATACATATCTTTATGTTGGTTGAGAAAAGATATCCTCTTACACTAATAACAATCACAAATATGTTTAACAAGAAACTTCAAGATGATTATTGGAATGAGATGTGCTATCAACTACTCATGCTCATGGTAAAGCAACAAAAGGGTCAATGAAGTGTTTGAATGCATCTTCTTGATAGTGATGAGGACTTTTAATAAAGAAACTTGAAGATTCATATATTAAACATCAAGTTTAGGGGAGGATTGTTGGGACTTAAAGACTTCAAGATGATTTTTAAAGTAGTTATACTAACTCAGGTATATATTAAGTGATGTAAGACTAATTAGTAATATTTGGTGATTCTAATGAAAATTATGTAAGTAGTTAGTACTTGTTAGTATAAGTTAGTTTTGTTAGTTGTAAGTTATAATGACTGTTGGTTGAAGTTAAGACTGCTCAGAGTTGAAGACTGAAATATATGCTAAGTAGTTAGTGCTGCTAGTAGTAATGTTAAGACTGCTAGTACACAGTTACTACTGTTAGTATATATTAGTAAATGTAGTATAATGTTACTCTGCTTATGTTTAGCAGTACTGCTGGGTACAAAAATTTATGTGCTGGATTACAATGCTAGAAAGAAGATTTGGGACTTCTAGAGACCAAGATACTTATGAAGATAAGTATTGAGTTATTTTTGTAAAAGATATGTATAATGTATTTGTTTAAGAGATTACGTTTTCTTTTAGAAAAGATCATGATATCTTAAGAAAGTATTGTAAGCCTTGTAGGACTCCTTGGTCTATAAAAGGAGGCTTTAGGGGCATTAGTTGATATACATGTTTTCATAGTTTGTGAAGTTTCGATTAAAATCTGCAAGGTTGTAAACCCTAGTACTAGTGAATAGTGCTTGTATTATTGATCTAATAATATTGGAGCGTTTGGTTATATCTTTGTTCATTCACAATTACTGTTTTATTCATAATACTTCTAGATATTAAGGGGTAGATTCCGCATACACTTTAGTATACATACAAAGTTTCTACAACAAGTTATTTTGGATTTATCCAAGGTAATTTAACCTTAAACAAGAACTAAGGATTGATCAGATTGGGGCATCAACAAAAAACGATGTGACGAAGACTTGTCAAATCTAGCAACAGGCTTTGCTATCACTATAAGGAGTTACGTTGTTGTGCTCAGTGTCTCATAGAAGATGAGGATTTTGACAAAGAGGTTGCGATATACTACTTATTAATTTCACAGATTTATTTATAGTTCGACGTGCACATGGATGTACAGATATAAAGACACAAGGTTGGTTATTATACTTACAGCCTCTAGTGGTAATACTTAGTTTTCGTTATCAGTAATCATTACAGGAGAATCTTATAGAATGAAGATTCAAGGAAATGGTTAACATATGGGTTTTCTGGGGAAGCTTAATGTTAAAAGGTTTTACCATTTATATTATACATGGGTGAAGTTTGTACTACTGCTAGTTATTATTTCTAGTGCTAGTTAAGTTTCTACTGTTCAAGTTCATTTCTCTTAAGGTGCGTCATGGAGGGTAATTTGAGTTGTTAGAAGGCTGGATTAGAATGTGTGTGATAGTGGTTTGTTGGTTGTAGATATCAAAGTATGCAATTTCTTAGGAGTTTCTATATTGATGATGACATAAAAGGGGGAATAAGGCGTTACAAAAGTTGATTTGAAACTTGTAGATCTTGGTGGTATAGTTCTATTCTTTCTAATATATTGCTTCAGGGGAAGGAAGCTCGTGCTTTTTTTGGTTTTGGCATTATAAACTAGGGGAAGATGTTTGGGAATTATATTTGAGTTGATAAGACAAAACATATGAAAGATGAAGGACTTAAAAGACAAAGGAGGAATTCTTCAAATGATGGAAGATTACAGAAGATTTCCAAGAAGATAATTATAAAAGTTAGGAAGATTTAAGTTGTTTCCTGATTCCGTCCTTTTTACTATATATATAAATAAAATAACATATAAATATATATAACCAAATAGGATAATATCAATAATAGTTGTATAGTAATCCGGAGAGTATCGGTTTCTCACTCGTTATCCACAAAGTTTAAAACCGACTCCGGGTCGTTCTTCCCGGCGGGGCTGTGCTGGAAAATCGATACAGTCGGAAGATTTGATTTTGAAGGTAAGAAATGATTTGGGAGTGAGGAAAGTTATTAGAAAATATATAAACAAAAACTGTTTAATTAAAAACCTAAAAAAATATTATGAAATTAGGCTAGATAACGAGAGCAAGGATCCGAACATAAGGGGGAAAACCTAAAATCTTCAAAATTAAACCCTCCGAAGGAAATTTTCACTTCTAAAACTTACTCTAGGAGACCAAATAAGTAGAATGAAAAAGACTAGGGACTGATAACGGAGGTCGTTTGACCCAAAACGAGTATTAGACAAAAAAACCGCACGAGACTCGTTCTTTAAAAGTCAAAAAGTTATAAAAATGGACCCTCCCTACGAAAATTTTTATATTTTTCCTACAAACTTTATGACAAATTAAATTTTTCTAAAAGAGAAAAGTATTTTTTTTGATAATTTTTGTATTTATTATGAATTTTTAAAAATTTTAACTAAATTAAATTGTAAAAAAAATAACTTAAACTAGTTGTAAAATTCTGAAAATTTTTTACTAAAAATACTAAGTCATATAATAAACCTTCACGTAAAATATAAGAACTAAAAAGTTGCTTATAAATAAGCCCGCAAATAAGCTGTAACAGCTTATGGCTTACAAAGAGGAAAACGTGTATAAATACTTAAGCCCTTGGGATACTAACGTAAAAGTCCCAAGGGCGCAGCGGTAAGTGTGTGTGTAAAGGGGGAATGTATCGAGGGTAGAGACCCGGGTTCGAGTCTTGCTCACCCGGGTCACCCCTTGTCTTTCCCTTTTTTTCGAAAAACTTTGTGAACCAAAGTTGTTAAGCTTATTGAGCTTAACAACTTTCAAAAACTTACACTTTTCTAATAAAGTTAGGAATAAGCTTGTTCAATGGGCTTTTAAAATCGAAGTAGCTAAAGCGCAGTGAGCTTATGGCTTAAAATGCTAGTTTTTTTTTTTGACTTTGTGGGGGTGGGGGTCATTATGCTTAAAGCTTGGCATTAAGCTAAAGGTGTTGCTAATCTTTCCTAATAGCACTAACAAAGCTTAAAGTGGTGACGGCTAAATAAGCTTAAAAAGGGCTTAAATGAAGAAAACTTAACTAGTTTAAAAGGCCAGAAAGGACTTACTTTGGGATGTTTACACAAAATAAGCAAGGAGTGGCAAATAAGCAAAACACAGCTAACTTACACAACAAAATTAAGCTATGAATAAGAATAAGCAACTTAGGATAGGCTCAATAAGCCAAAGAGTTTGACTTAAACCCACAGAGTTAACTTATAATGGAGTTGTACTGTGGGTAATGAAATATGGCGTAAAGCTTATAAGCCAAGGAAAAAGGAAATAAGCTATCTAAGATCACTAATACTCCTAATAAGCAAATAAGAGCCTAAATCCAACAACTAAAAAGCTCTTAATAAGCTAGAAAGAAATTAAGCAGTACCTACACTAGAGCTAAGTAAATAAAGCAAAAGGATCCACCACATTAGTCTTAGCTTAGCATCTTTCTTAGCGAAGAGATACTTTATAGCAGAATGGTCGATATACACTATGCTCTTAGACAAAACAAGATACGACCGAAACTTCTCAAAAGCATACACCACGGCAAGTAATTCTTTTTCGGTCGTAGTGTAGTGTGCTTGAGCTTCAGTCATGGTTTTGCTGGCATAGTGGATTGGTTGGAAATGCTTGTTCTTTCGTTGCCCTAGGACTGTCCCAATTGCAAAATCGCTTGCATCACACATGAGTTCGAAGGGCAAGTCCCAGTCGGGAGCAATCAAAGAAAACCTGCTGAATTTGGTTCTTTAAAAAAGGCTTTTTGCTAAAAAATTTGACACTAAACTTTTTGGCAGGTTTGACTCACCAAGTCAAATGACCAAAGGTACTAAAAAACACTTGTTTCAACACACAATTGACACACTTTTGACACCACAACTCAAGATTACAATGTCTTGACCAAATAAGCACTTTGGTTTTTTAAAATCCAACAGTTTTTTAAAGAATGGTTTAGACAACCTTGAAAAACATTTTTAAACTTAAAAAAACTTTTGAGATCAGACTTAAATGAGCTTAATACCTAAGCTAAAGTCAACCAAATGACTACAACCCATGAAAATCTTGTTTTGACCTGTTTTTACACTTAACCCAAACACCCCTTTAATTTCTAAAAATGAATTTTAAACCTATAAAAGCTAAATTTAACTGAAATTTTTAAAAGACTACTACTACTTATGCACTTTTAGACAATAAAAAGATGAATAGCTAAACAAATAAGCACTTAAAAAGAGTGATAAGCTAGAACAGTATAAGATAAATTAGGCAGTTTTTAATCAAGTGCATGAAAATGAAATGAAAAGTAACTAGAAGGCACACTTAAGCATTAATGAACATAAATAAGCACACAAGACATTAATAAGCTAAAAATAAGCTAATAAGCAATTGCTACAGTAACTTTTTAAGCAAAATTTAAAGAGAATCATACCTTAAATCCTTTGCTCAAAACAGGATTTTTGAAACTTAATAAGCTCTAAAACTACCCACAGCTTATAAATAAGCTTAAACTAGGCAAACCCAATGAGCCATCCCAAATTGCTCATTCATCCAATGCTTGATTAATCATACAGTAACTTTGTCTTTTCTTTTGAATTTTTCTTAAATTTGGATAATGGTTTAAAAACAGGTTATAATTGGCTTATATTGAGAGCTTAAAGGTTTTAAAGTGACAATTGTAACTTAGAACATAAATATAAAACTAAAACTGAATTTTCATTAAAAAGTGAAGTACAAGTACATTGAAGAACCAAACTAAAAACTTAATACACTAAAACTTTAAACACTAAAAACTACTTCCCTTTTGCCTCAAGGGCTTACAATGCTTAAATAGTAGAAAAACGAGATAGGGTTCACTTGGTCTTCTTGTCTTCTTGCTGGTGTGTTACTTTGTAGACACACAAACGAAGTGTGTTTGTTGTGAGAGTGTAGACAAAAGCAATCCTGGCCCTTCATTCACCTTGGTGCCCAAGTCGAATTTTAACAACCCTTGATGATTTTGGTGGGTTTATGGATTGCCAACATGGCAATCCCATGTGGGTGTGGGGTTATGGGATTGTGAAGTTTTTGGAGTATGTGGGAAGTCAAACGAGGTGAGTAGGGACAGTTTGTGGGGTATTGGGTTTTGGCGGGAAGGCTTTGAAGAAGATGTACAGTGTTTTAAAACTTGGGTGAAGGTTTGGGAGTTTAACAGGTTTGGTCCCTCAAAGTGTTAAGGGTTGTTGCACACATGGTCCTTGTGTTGTTAATAACTTTGAGGGGTTAACAACTTTGACCCCTCAAAGTTATATAACATATTACAAAGTTAGCCCTTTTGTTAATACAAGAAACTGCCTTTGGCAGTTTTACCCCTTGTGGTTTAACTTTTCCAAGTTGGCAGTTTTACACCTTCTCTTTATTTCCTTCTTTTCTCCTTTTAAAACAAGATTGCCAATTTGGCAATTTTAGCCCCTTAACTTGTTTTCTTTGACTTTTGGCTTCGGGCTTGTCGGGGTTGACTTTCTGTTGACTTTTTCAGGCTTTTTGTTTGACTGGACTTTGTCTTTTTCCTGCTTTTCCATTCCGTGTCCGGTTTTGTCGTTTTGGCTTCGTTTTTCGTCCTTTTCTTAGATATCCGTTCCTGCACAACACAATTAGCAAAACAAGCATATATTTGGCATTTTAAGTCCGTTTTTGGTTATTTTAGCTCGTTTTTAAAGGTAAAAGGTATGTGTAATTAAACACATACCAAAATCCCCCATACTAAAGTATTGCCGTGTCCTCACACGATGCTATGAAGTAAGCATTTGGAAAACTAAGAATCTCGAACACCCTCGACTATAACCTGAAAATTTAGCTAATTGTTTTTATCGATAAGTTAAAGACTCATAAGTTTTGAAAATCCCCGTCTTTACCATTTTTTTATATGTACACCTATTCTACACATCTTTTTGTATTTTTCATTTTTCTAGAACGTTTTGACTTTCGTTATTTAATAACTTTAAGGGATTATAGAACAAGATGCATTTCGATCCGAGAATGCCCCAAAAAGGATAAATTCATCGTTCCCGACTTTTCACTTATTCCAAACCAAGCTTAAAACGAAATCACTGTTAATTATGAGTTAAGATGCTAACACTACTCATATTTGCAATTTGTAAACTTTTCACTCCCGACAATTTACATCTTTAATGTGTGTGTGCTATTTTGAATTTCAACCATGGATCAATGTTTTACAATATTCTATGTTTCACGTTTCACCCGAGAATAATGAGTTTGAAGGCGAGATCATCCCATGTAGCGACTTTCGTCTCGGTACATCCCAACCTTGCGGTTAAGTGACCAGGCTTTTGACACCCCACAGAGACTAGTATCGGGACTCACGGACCTTAGGTTTCAAAAACTCTCAGGTTTTCTGTAAGCACATAGCTCATAAAATATAATAGCCAAAGTTCAAAAGCATATTCAAATTTATCAAAAAGAGATCTTTTATTTACACTTAACATTAACTATTTACACAATTGTACCCCTCGACCTTTTAGAAGGCTGCAACATCGGTTGTGAGCCGGCAAGATGCAGCAAACTTTTATCAGTCTCGGATAATTATTCTTACTATGAGTTTTCTTTAGAAGGCTGTAACATCGGTTGTGAGCCGGCAAGATACAGCAAACTTTTATCAACCCACAGTTTATATTTATTATATTTTTTCATTTTTCCTTATTTTTTTTAAACTTAACTGCGGAAACGTCTTTTTGAAAAATTCAAGTATAAATTTGAACTAAGTCTAAAGTTTTTGCTATATACTACATAAAAATTATTGAATTAAGTTTAATTTCTAAAAGTAGCACGTATATTAGTCAGGTTAGAATTTTATGAGAGAAAAAGCGACAAATTACACTTATGAGCTCTTAAGATTTCCAAATAATCCTTGTTTAGCATCCAACTCATACTTAACACTATCATTTTTCATTCTTCGCGAGTATTCACGAACGCTTAGTCTAAAAGTTAAGAAACAAGCTAGAGCTCAACACGCTCGATCGAGTCAAAATTTACTCTTATTCTACCCAGCAGGAAAGTCAAAATTATGACAAAACACTTATTTTATTTTTGAAATTTTTTAAATTTTTGAAATTTTTTTGAAATTTTGGTGGTAAAAACGAGATTACATGATAACAACGGCTGCAGGCAAAAATCAAATCGAAGATCCCCCCAAACTAGAATGAAACATCGTCCTCGATGTTTTACGAAGGGTTTCTACATAAATCCTAAGCCGTTTATGAAGTATGCTTAAAGATAAACGTTAGTCGATAAGATTAGGATATCGGGATTCCCAAATGAAGCTGAGGATTGTGAAGCTCTTGTGATCGAAGGACAAATAGCACGAGAGACTTCAAAAATCCGGGACATCCTGTGTAACATTTCTCATTTTGTGTCATTGTACGACTCTATTAATGATCACTAATTGTTTTAGTCCGATAAACGTTTACTTTTAAGCCAAATTGCGTAGACTAAAAATAATCAATGAATGTAAACGGTCATCAAATAAATTAAGATTTACACCAGTGGTGCATGGAGGATCTTCTTTGAGTCATGTCCGAAGAGGTGCTTGTTTTGAACGAAGGTTAAGCAGACCGTGCATAAGCTCAAAGTTTCCTATGTTGATTATCGGGCACAACCGAATGCATCCCATCCTCGTAACCCGCCGTTAGGGGTGCTTGCAACAACTGGCCATAAGTTCGTTGATCATACTATTGGAGGATTGTGGAGGAGGTGGATTTTCAAATGGTTTCTCTTTCAAGATTAAAAAGGTTCACTAAACAGGAGGTGGGGCCCAGGTGTTGTTGATTGAAGATTGCGAGATTGCGGAACGAGTTAGCGCATGCACTAAAAAGAAAATTTACACTAATTTTTTTGTTCTTTTTGGTTTATCAAAAGTAAATTCACAATTTATTTTAATAACGGACAACGAAAAAGACAACTTAAACCTAATAATCGACAAGCTTCTCGGTAACTCTTCGAAAAGAAAAACGCACAAAGGAGCGGAGGAATAGGAAAGCGCGAAGCTATTAAAAACCTTTTTCCTTTAGGGTCGTAGTTCCTAGGAACAACCCGCCTTATACCCCTCTTAGAGTTTGTGTTTAGCTTGTTAAAAAGGTGAACCGTACCTCGCAAGTGACATAAAAGCAAGTTTTTAAAATCTTTTGTCGAATTGGGAACCAACAAGTACACCGGAAGTTTAATTCTTGATAATACATCGAGTTATGAGAATAATTATCTTTGGTATTCTTACCAATTTGTGAATTTTATGAAATTAAAGACAATAGTTTTAATAAGATTTTGTTTTTTTTATGATTTTTTTTTTGGTTTTTAAATGATAATTATACTAAAAAGAAAATGAAAATATTTTTGTACTTTTTTTTATATGATAATATTCACAGCTTCAAACACAAATGATCAACAACAACGATAGTCGGTATCACAGCCTCCCCGGCAACGGCGCCAAAAATTGATTGTTAATTTCTCAAACTATATATATAATATAATAAAATAAAATATATATAATCTAAAAAAACACAACAAATCAATAAACAAGGACTCATAAGACTTTTCTCCCGGTTGTTAATCCCCAACGAGGCTGTTGCTAGAAAAATCGATAACGAGTCGGGAAGATTGAGTTTGAATGAGAGAAATGAATTGAGAGTAGTGGAAAGTTTTAAATTAAACAATAACAAACAAAAACCGATTAAGAAAACCTAAAAATTACGAAATTAAGCTAAAAAAACGAGAGCACGAATCCCGAACAAAGGGTCAAAAACCTAAAATCTTCAAAATTAACCCTACGAAGAAATTTTTGCTTCTAAACTATTCTAGGGGACTAATAACGAAGAATGAAAAAGACTAGACTGAAAACGGAGGTCGTTTGACCCAAAAACGAGTCAAGACAAAAACCGCACCCGAGCCCCGTTCTTTAAAAATCAAAAGGTTGAAAAATTAACCCTACGAAAGTTTTTATATTTTTCCTACAAAATATATGACTAAAGAAAATTTATCAAAAAATAAAAATATTTTTTTATAATTTTTTTATTTTTTTATGAAGTCTTTTTTAAACTTTTAACTAAATTAAATTATAAAAAATACTAAACTACTTTAAAAATTCTGAAAAATTTACCTAAAATACTTGACACTAAATACTACCTACGAAAAATAAGAAACCAAAATTTGGCTTATAAATAAGCCCGAAAATAAGCTGAAAACAGCTTATAGCTTAAAGAGCTAAAATGGGGTTAAATACTAAAGCCCTTGGGACTCTAACAGAGAAGTCCCAAGGGCGCAGCGGTAAGACTTGTATGAAAAGGGAGGTGTATCGAGGGTAGAGGCCCGGGTTCGAGTCTTGCTCACCCGGGTCACCCCTTGTCTCCTCTCTTTTTTTTTTTTGAAAAACTTTGTGAACAAAACTTGTTAAGCTCCTTGAGCTTAACAATTTTTAAAACTACAACTTTTTATAAAAGCTTATAAATAAGCTGAAAAAGGAGCTCATTTTAAGTCGACATTTGCAGAAATAACTTTTAAAGGCAAAAATGGCTAAGTCTTGGACTTTTTGGGCAAATAAGCTAGGGCTTGAATAAATAAGCTAAAAATATTATCTAACTAACCTAAATAAGTACCTATAAGCTAAAATGTGGCAACTGAATAAGCTGAAAAAGCTAAACTAGACAGAAAAGCTTAACTAAGCTTAAAAGCAAATGGCTTAATCTCTTGACTGTTTACACAAAATAAGCAAGCTAAGTGGGGAATAAGCTCACACCACTTAACACACAATCATTAAGGACTACTAGGAGCACAAATAAGCAAGTGAGATAAGCTCAATAAGCTAGAAGTAGCTTAAACACCACAGCAGTACTAACTTAAGAGTTAGTACTGTTGGTTATGGATTTGGGCTTAAAAACCTCAATAAGCAAAAGAAAAAGGGCAATAAGCTATCTAAGGCAACTAACACACCTAATAAGCAAGTAAGAGAGTGAATTCAACAACTAATAAGCTCCTAATAAGCTAGAAAGAAAATAAGCAATTCCTACACTATGCTAAGCAAAAACAGTCAAAGTCCTACTTTAAGCTTAAAGATAAGCTATCAAAAGGGCTTCTTGAAGTCTGAAAACTAAAGGGTTATTCAGAGAAGCTATATGGCTTTAAGATAAGCCAAATAGCTGGTGCTTTAGTTCACTAATAAGCAAGAAAGTGAGCTTGAAGTTGGGGCCCCCTAGCACTCAGGTGGAAATGGCTTAAAGACAAGGGCTTATATGACAAGCTTAAAATAAGCTGTCAAATAAGCTCAAAATAAAAAGATAAGTTAAAACAGATGAAGAATGGCTTAAAGTGAGCTTATGCTCAAATTTTAAGCTTCTAAAAACATTTTAAAGCTGCTGGTTTTAGTCTTTGAAAAAGGGCTTTTTCTTTTATAAAAATGACACTTAAATTTTTGACAGTTTTGACTCAAAAAATCAAATGACTCAAAGCACCTTTTTTACAACTTGTTTAGACACACAATGACACTCTTTTTTAAACCACAACTCAAGTTTACAATGGCTTTATCTAAATAAGCACTTTTTGTAGCTTTTTTAAACACTACAGTTTTGAAGGTGACTTAGAAAACTTTGAAAAACAATTTTAAAACTTAAAAAACTTTTAAAAACAGACTTAGATTAGCTTAATACTCAAGCTAAAACTAACTTGTGACCACAACCCATACAAAACTTGTTTTGACCCGTTTTCATGGTTAACCCAAACACCCCCTTAATATGTAAAAATGATTTAAAAACCTATAAAAGCTAAGTTTAACTGAAATTTTTAAGAGACTACTACTACTTATGCAATTTTAAACAATAAAAAGATGAAAAGCTAAAAAAAATAAGCACTTAAAAAGATAATAAGCTAGGACAAAATAAGCTCAAATTAGGCAGTTCACTCAAATTGCATGAAAATGAAATGAAAGGTAACTAGAAAGCAAACTTAAGCATTAATGAATACAAATAAGCACATAAGACATTAATAAGCAAAAAAAATAAGCCAATAAGCATTGCTACAGTAACTTTTAAGCAAAATTTAAAAGGAATGTACCTTTAATCCTTTGCTCAAAACAGGATATTTGAAACCTAATGAGCTCTAAAATCCTACCCAAAGCTTATGAATAAGCTAAAACTAAGCAATCCCAATAAGCCTTCCAATATTGCTTATTCATCCATTCTTGATCCAACAGTAACCTTGCCTTTTGAATTTTTCTTAAATTTGTATAATAGTTTAAAAACAGGTTATAATTTGCTTATATTGAGAGTTTAAAGGTTTTAAAGAGACAATTGAAACTTAGAACACAAATGTAAGACTAAAACTGAATTTTCATAAAAAAAGTGAAGTACAAGTACATGAAAGAACTAAACTGAAATTTTAACACACTAAACTTTTAAAAACTAAAAAACTACATACTTTGCCACAATGGGCTTACATTGCTTAAATAGTAAAACAAACGAGCTAGGGTTCACTTGGAATTCTTGTCTTCTTGCAAGTGTGTTTCTTTGTAGACACACATTTGAAGTGCGTTTGTTGTGAGAGTGTAGACAGCATTGATCTTGGCCCTCCATTTCCCTTGGTGCCCAAGTCGAATATTATCGACCCTTGATGAATTTGGTGGATTTATGGATTGCCAACATGGCAATCCCATGTGGGGGTGGGGTTTAGGATGGTGAAGGGTTTGGATGTATATGGGAAGTCAACGAGGTGAGAAAATGACAGGTTGTGGGGTATTGGGTTTTGGCGGGAATGCTTTGAAGAAGATATACAGTACTTTAAATGTTGGGGTGAGGGTTTGTGGGTTTGACAACGTTGGTCCTCCAAAGTGATAATAGTTGTTGCACCACACGTCCTTGGTTAATTAAAAGTTTGGGGACTTGGCAGTTTAACCCCCCAAAGGTTATATTTGAAATTG
>BQNB010054757.1:0-23049 GCA_026074375.1 Tanacetum coccineum | reverse complement strand
ATCTAAGTATTTTGAAAGCAAAGATTTAAAACAAAAACAAACCTGTAAACTATTCAACCCCACCTTCTAGTTTCCACATTTCTCTTAAAGTTTCTTTTTTCTTTTGTATTTTGTTATTATATTCATCTTGATATCATTCTTTCTAGTTCATTGTATTCATTACAAATTAATCTTTTTATTTAATCTGTGAAGTTAGAGTGTTGAGAGTTTTTGTAGTGAAGGTATGATAACACTCGTTTGAGAGGACTATCTTGCAAGGTTCTGGTGGTCACCCGCATGGCTATGACATGCACAACGAAGAACAAACAAATAAAAACCATACGAACCAGAAGCTATAATACACATATCTACCTATACAATTATATAACCTAACTAACACGTATAAAAGGTGTTTAGAAGTACTTACATGTAAATCCTGCTAGCGTAAGCTCCTTTACACTTATCAACTTCAAAAAACACCTCTTTCTTGATACTTGATGATGTTCTTGAACTTTGAGGTTTCGGGAATGATCACGTCTTTTGGACTGCATCAGGTATCTATTAGTACTACACAGGTTAAATATGACGTGATTAGGGTTTTGGAAAACACTAATCGGGTTATAGCAGTGATCGATCCAACGAGTTAAACCCTTTAGGGTTCTGGTGTATTTGAGGAAGTCGATAAGGGTTGAAGTTAGGGTTGTCGACCAAAGGGATTCAGATCCCTTTGGTTTATGTCCTCCAATCGTAAGCAAGAAGTGAGAGGGGAAAGAGATTTAGGGTTTGAGGAGTTAATGTGAGATGTATCGAATCCCCTAAATATGCCTTGGTATTTATAGGCTAATGAGGAGGTTATATTCCTTGTAGAACAAGGAATAGAGTTTGACAAAAATTCAAACTCCTTCCCTTCATGGAAGTTTTGGTCGATCGACATACAACACCCCTCGAGTATGTTGTTTGGTCTTTTGGCGCTTTACACCCTCTAATATTTATCTAGGATAAATACTAGGCTTGGTGTAATTACCCTTTTACCCTCTAATGATAATAACAGCGTATTTTCATTTCCTTTTTTATCTATTTTCTATTTCATATCATGTTTATCATTTGTGCTTGCATTGTCCCGTTTAGTGTGCACCGGTGTGACCCTTCGACATCTCTGTGAAGGCTAGTGGTGAAATTTGTAGTTTGATTGCACATTATCCTTTCAGACTCCCACTTGTGCAAACTAACAACTCCATGTTACTGTTTTTATCTTTCACCATACTAAGAGGTCACGAACAAGACATTACGGTACCTAACTCACAGAAACCGATTCAATACCCAGATTAGTGATTCACGAACTTAGTGCTTCTAGACTAAGTTCAGGTATATGGTTGTATCCCTTTATATTTTGTGATATTTTTGAAAGTATTAGACATGGATATATATTCTGAATACTTTCTTCCTATCTTATATTTAACGTGGTTTGATTTGTACTCTCTTTGTGTCATTGACACTTTTGTCGCATGACCATGCTTTTTACAAATCTACTACACATAAGGGGCCTAGGAAAACTATCATTCTCTAGTCTATTCTAACTTGGAGTTACAAATTGCCATATTGTCCAATAAGCCATTTCTCCTTACCTCCCACCAAATTTAACATTAACACATGGCATTACGCATTCACATAATAACTGGAAACTAAGTCTAGACTCAATTAGAAACAAAGCTAAATGACCTACATTCTTAGGTCATTGGGATAGTTTGCCATGATCCGAGAATGCCAATAACATTGGGATACGTTAATTTAGTAATCTTGTCATCCTCCCACAAAATCTCATAATACTAAGGATTTCCCTCATGGATCTTTAGGATCTATAATTCCTGTCTTTGTTTTGTACTCTTTAGTTAAACAATCAAAATTAACTTTCCCTTGCTCTTGCTTTCGTAGCATTACTTTGAGATTCATACTCCTTATTAGGCTTAAGCGCATTAATTTTGATATTATTTTAACAATTGTTAACCTCAATTAATTATTCTCCCATAAAGCACATATTTGCTTTACATGAACATTCTAAAGTAGATTTGAGATTATACTCATGATCTACAAACGCATAGACTTCTGAGTTTGCCTTACAGCTCGTGACCTTTATTCAATCTCTAGATTTTGGGAAATACTATCACTGAAGTATTCTTTGTTTAAAAGAAATCTTGCTCGTTGTATTAGAGTGGAGGTTGCCCTGATTCATCAGGACTCAAGAAATTTATGGCTTTAATTTTTGAGTACTATGATCTATTATATTTATTAGATATGGTAGAAATGTTCTTCATCTTGTTTTCTTATACTTTGAACTTCCATCATAGATGGATTGCATCAAAGTTCTTGCTTAAAAGATTTTTTGAACATTTGTTTTTACTCAACCAAGTTCTATTTAAAGAACCGATTAAAGTATGATCACCATTGGGATGGCAAAAAACCCGAAACCAATGGGGTAATCTGAATCGGTAATCTGAACTCCTGAACTCATGGAGCAGGGCGGGACCTTATTGGTTACGGGGCGGGTTTGGGCGTAAATGGGGAATTTAATCGGGTTTAGGGCAGAGAGCGGGGAATAAAATCCCGACCTGCCCCACCCGAATAATATATAAACATAAGCACCTGTTTTGACAAATTTGTACACATAGTCATCAATTCCTGTAGTTTCAGTCTACCCTCATCACTTACAGGTGTGTAACCTCCTAGGAGAAATGAATCATAGGGTGTAGATGATACATTATCCATCAATTCAAAAGTTTGTTCCATCCTGCCCTCCCCACTTCTAGATGTGTGACCTTCTGAAAGAGGTGGTTCATTGGGCTGTTCAAGTACTCTCTCAGACCTAGTCAGAGCAGGAGTACCCCCATAGTGTCTTGGCGCCTAGGACTGCCACCTGTATCCATTCCCCAAGGAATGTCAACATTAGGCATTGTCGTGGTCTGGGTCCTAATTATGTTATCATTGTCCTGCGCTACATCTAAGCGAGCAGCAGTAGTAATAGCCCTTTCCACACAGTCACCCCCTCCTTATGGAAAGCCTCATCTGCTTCAAGGTCTTGAGGTACGCTAGTTTGAGGTAACTGAGTGTCCTTTTTGGTTGTCCTACATTTTTGAGTCTTTATTTTTCTTTGATATGTAGTTGGAGATGGGAGTAGTTGCTTAATGTGAGCTTCAGTTTGAGGTTTATAAAAAAAATTGGTTGTGAAGTAGAGGGTGTGGTTTGGGGTTTAGGGGGTGTTGCTGAACCTTCACCCTCAGGTGCTTGGTTATGCACCAACAATATTAATGGTAACAAGCAGTACTAATATTAGCCTGGCAGTATTAATATTTGTCTAACAGTATTAACTTGTTCTCCAATAACTATACAATAACATGCCTCTATTCATCACAAGCACACTAGAAATAACTAGATAGACATATGAGAATTCATGAGGATCCATATCTATGCATAGCCCATGAATAAAAGTTAAAAACTGTCAATCAAAACAACATACCAGTTGTAATCCATTCCAACTTCAATCCAAATAGCACTTGTGTATACTCCACTGCACTTAAACACCATTAACCTCCCCTGAGATCATGCAGCTACAGATTAAGCATACAAATGCTTGCCACCAGAAAATTAAATCTACTCACATCAAAAGCTTTAGTGAGCAAATCAGCTACATTATTATCAGTGTGTATCTTGACCATCTCTATCAATCTCTTCTCATAGGAGTCTCTAATGAAATGATGCCAAATCTCTATATGCTTTGTTTTAGAATGGTAAACAGGATTCTTGACAACACAAATGGCACTCTTATTGTCAACATGAATCTTTGTCTACATAAATTTGTATCCATAATCCAACATCTAATTTTGGATCCAAAGCACTTGACCACAACAGTGAGAAGCAGCAATATATTCAGCTTCAGTAGTTGAATTAGCCACTACAATCTGCTTTTTACATTGCCAAAAGAAATTGACAACCTCATGTTGTGGATTTCCTGTCCAAACTGGCACCTGCACAGTCACTATCTGAAAAAGCTTCCAATATAAAAGGAGAGTCCTTAGGATACCAAAGGCCTAAATTAGGTCGACCCTTTAGGTATCTAAAGATCATTTTTACTGCATTTAAGTGGGAAACTTTTGGTTGAACTTGAAATCTTAAGCATGCACAAACTGAGAACATAATATCTGGTCTGGAGGATGTAAGGTACATTAATGACCCAATCATTGACCTGTATAAATGGACATCAACATCCTCACCATCTTCATCTTTTGTTAAAGCCTTATTGGTTTCCATAGGAGTACTGGCTGTCCTTACACTAGAAAAGCCAAATTTCTTCAAGATTTCACCAACATACTTGTCCTGACTAATGAAGATTCCATCCTCTTTCTGTTTGACTTGTAAACCCAAGAAGAAAGTGAGCTCTCCCATTGAACTCATCTGGAACCTTTTGTGCATTATTTGCTCAAAATCTGTACACAAAGACTTTTTAGTGGAACCAAAGATGATGTCATCTACATATACTTGTACCAGTAGAATATCACCCTTGACTCTCTTTATGAACAAAGTCTTGTCAATTTGACCTCTGTAGAATCCATTGTCCAGCAGATAGGTAGAAAGAGTCTCATACCAAGCTCTAGGAGCTTGATGTAGACCATATAAGGCTTTCTCCACCTTATAAACTTTTTCTGGAAATTCTGGATCCACAAAACCTGGAGGTTGGCTAACATATACCTCCTCTTCAATAGTACCATAGAGAAAGGCACTTTTAACATCCATCTGGTACACAAGAAAATTCATGAATCGATGAAAAGCCTAAAAAAAACATGATTGCTTAATCCTAGCAACAGAGAAAAAACCTCATTCATATCAATGCCTAGTCTTCTTGTTGTATACCTTGTGCCTTACCAGTCTGGCTTTGTTCCTTATAACTATTCCCTTTTCATCTTTCTTATTTCTATACACCCACTTAGTACCAATAGCCTTTTTACCACTAGGTAATTTAACTAGTGTCCAAACATTCTGAATCTTGAACTGAAGCAACTCCTCTTGCATTGCTTCAACCCAACTTCCATCATCAAGGGCTTGAGATATCTTTGTGGGTTCATGTTGAGAAAGGAAACAAGCAAATAAGCAGTTCTGGAAATCTTTGTGATTTGTCCTTCTCTGCTTTTGGATGTAGCTAATCATAGCATGCTCTTCAGAATTCTTCTTTGTCATGCCCCTTATTTGTACTGCTGACTTTGGATCCCCAATAATCTGAGCTTTAGGATGAATAGAGTGTACTCTAGTTGTGGGAATAGGGCTGACAACAGTGTAAGGTTCCATGTTGTTGAAATCAGCCTCTGTACCCACACTTTGATCAGCATAAGGAGTGTTGAGAGTTTCCAAGTCACGATCATCATAGGCATTGCCAAAAATGCTAGTACTTTAAATTTATGCTAGTATCTTACCAATTCAGGCCATTAGAGGATCATGAGAACGATTAGCAACATCAATAGGAAAAAAGATCCACCAAAAGGAACAATAATGACTGGTAAACAACTTGATGGTCTAACAGTGACCTACTAAGGTATGGATTGCACTAGCAGTATTAATACGTGTGCGAAACAGTATTACAACTATTTGTCTGCTAGCTATAGTATTCTTTTCCTGGCTTTTGTAACACTAAGCTTCAAACTATTTTCTAACAGCATCTGATACTCTGTAGTCTAATTTTCTTGATCCATCCATCTTATCAAAGATCTTTCGTTCAAGGCTTGGATCATACTCAAATTGCTGGTTCTTGTACAGTATTGCTTCATTGCATCTTCATCTACAGTTTATCATGAGCCTTGTCATTCTGTGCTCTTGTAGCCTTGAGAGAAGATAACCTAATTGTGAACACTACAATATATTAGGTTCAGTAGACTCATTCTCTTTTTAATTTTCGGTCCAGCATCAACATTGTTTTGTCTTCAAACGGCCTGTATTGCCATTAGTTTCTTGTGACCTGCATTTTTGTTAGTTGATTCCTTGAGAATCTGGTTGATAATTCATAGATTTGTTAAGGAAAAACTCAATATCAAAAGGCCAGTTAGGTCCTTGCCCTGCAACATTTGGTATTATTTTCAAGGAAATTTCATGCAGATTTCTCTTAACCTTTTCCTGATTCTCAGTACTTAAATACCTGAAATGCTTGTATGTTTACAAAGTTCTAACTAAAAACCCTTCCTCAGCCTTCCCATCAAACTTGCCTAAAGGGTCTAGGGTATTTATATAACAACCCAAGAATTTTCATCAACCTATTTTACTATGATCACAATTATACGGGGAATTTTTTTGCTTTATTACAATACTTGCATTGTCAATATCTCAGTATGTCATGTAACTTACATAACTAAAAGTAGACGAGATCACGCAATTCCTACCTATGTCATCCATTTTCTTAATATATGTGAAGCAAACTATCATAACCAAGTCAGTCAATATCATCATTCCTATTTACAAATGTACACTTATTCCTATATTGTTTACTATTCGCAACGTTATATCAAAACGGGCTTTTTAAACGATATGTATGCCTTAAACCTAATTTCATGAAGGGTTATTATCTAAAGGAATATACGAAGCTACTTACAAACATATTGTACAAATAATATAATCATTCTCATTTTGAAAATATAAACTCCCTCCCAAGTCATAAAAGTACAAGATTTCAAAGCTAATATACAGTCATTGAAGCATGATCTTCAAAAATTGCTTATTATACCCCCTCGTTTTCATTCCAGTTTCGTCACCACCTACTTTTGTACCAATGTTTTTACACTCAATATACAATGTCTAAACCTAATTATTCTTCATTCATAAGCTTTTCTTACACTTCTTTTACAATCTCTATACCCTTATCAAATTCCTAAACCATAAACCGAGCTAGTTCTTCTCTAACCATGACCCGTTTCTTTGTTTGTATCCATTGTAAACCTAAACCAATACTCAAAAAAGTTGTAATAACATTAATTACAACATTTTCAACCACATTCCATCATTATTTCACCATATTAAAACAATCATTGTACAGAAATAAATCTAGATATTACCCTAATTATAGCCCTAATTAGAACTTTTGTACCCGTTTACTACATTTTACCCTTTTCTAACCCAAACCAGCTATCACTTTTTGATATAATCCTTATTATACAGTCTTATGATCAGTAACTATCATTCTTAATCTATTTGTACATGAATTAACAAAGCTAGAAAACCTAATTGAACCCTAAAGTACCCGAACACAAATCCTTTGCAATTTACCCATTTTAAAGTATCTTGCAACAAGAATCTAATGACATGATATTTCACTTCTAAGAAGCTTACAAGAATTTCACACAAATATCTACTCCATTCTTGGTCTTAAAATGAGCCACATCACCCTTTTTTCTTCTTTCTTATCCGTGGTATCACATGGGCAAACCAACATACCATAGCTACTTTCTAGCTTATACAACTCATTCTATAGCCTCTCCTCATCATCCTATATACCTCCTACATGTCATCACCCGGTCATAAAGCATACCTTATCCTCCAAGTCCCATTCGACTATAAATAGGGGCATAAACACTCCATTTGAACTCATCCCCCACTTCCTCCTCTATAACCTACCATAGCAGAAATCCTTTGTTCAATATGGAATCTTAAGAGATCCTAAGAAGTCCCAGAAACTGAATGTAATCAAAAAATAAACAAGAAAAGAGCCGGAGTCGTTATTCTAGGCGTATGAAGCTAAAAGTCCCGATTTCGACAAACCCAGGTTCTGGATATTCTACTTCTGCTCCTAAACTCTTATAATGTTCATATGATCCTAAATAAACTCTTGTTAAAGTTTCATAACTCAATTCATGCTCATTTTCCGTTTTGATCCAAAAACGTACACCAAAACTAATTTTATGTTTGTCTTAAAACTAAATGTTATAAAGGTTAAATTTTGTTATAATTCTTATCCCATAGCATGCTTAACTTAATGTTAAAATACACTTTATTGATTAATGGAGGAATTTGAATTAAACAGCGCGTTTACGTTTTTAAAACCCTAATTTGACCCGTTTTGCTTCCTAGCTTAACGTATCGTTATTTTTTAAACTTTCATTATGATAAACCTTCATATTTTAGCTTATATTAATAAGTTATAACCTGTAAATGACTTTTAGAATGTTAAATAAGCTTGCATGGAAATTCGGATTATTTTACATAGTATTCCATGCAAGGGTTCTTCTGTAACTTTCTAAATATTCTTACTTAATAGGAATGAAAATTTCATTTTATCAAGTTATAACTTATAGGGGTCTATTAATGCTCTCTTTTAAAAGTGCAGGTTTTCTTGGGATTATCTTTTAAATTGAAGGACAAAACTCGTAAAGTGCAAACTCAAGGGATATATTTTGCCCACTTTTCTTCTCAGGGTCTAAAATGTAACCATTTTGAAAAGTATAAAAATCATGTTTTAAAACTTACAAAGACTATCTTTAATTAACGCTTGTCCAGTGCGGCTTAACATTTCCAGATATTGAATAAAACGCTTAAAACCTCTTATGTTATAACCATAATATCATTAATCATCAATGTGCCTTTAGAAATCATGCCTGGATCTTTATTGTACCACAATACTAGGGAGCTTCGTATTAAGGGGTTTCATCTTGGGATTACGTTCTGACTGAGTTGTTGGGTTTACGATTTAAAGTGCCCTAGCTCCTCAAACGTTTACTGAATGACTCCTGAATTATGATGGCCCGAACGGTGATACAATAATTCCAAACTCTTCAATCAAATTCATAGCTCTTAGAACCAAAGTTCTAAAGTACAATCTTCCTAAGACTTGATATATTTACTCAGGTTGCATGACATGCTGTTTACTATCATTTTGCTATATCAACCTTTCCCCGTTAAGATTGTGATAAGGTCGTCAGCTTTCATTCTAAAATAATTATTGCATCTACCTATCAGGTGAAGTTCATAAACTCGCCTTTACTTATTTCCATGTTTTATAAACCCGCAAGGGGGATACATGCTTGTTACAAACTCTTTTACATACTCGTTTGTCTTATAACAATGTGATTACTTTTCAAAGACTAAGTGAATTCATAGCCTCACATTTCAATCTTTTCATAAACCCGTGAGGAGGATACCTGCTATAAATTACGAATACAAGTGTCTTCTAAATTACATGCTATCCTGACATTCTTACAATGCTTTCTAAGTTTATCTATCATACAAATCGTTTAAATTTGAATTCAAGTCGTTGAAAATTGACTTTGGATTTATTGTGCTTTGTGTCATAAATCCTTCAAGTCATTAAATTGACTTCAAGTTGTTAAATTGATTTGGGATGTTAATTATGTCAGATATTATGATCTCTTCAAGTCATTTAAAATTGAATTTTGGATGATAAGTGTTAGTGTTCATAAATCCTACAAGTCGTTTAAAGTGACTCCAACGTCGTTTTAAATTGACTTTGGTTGGTTATATGTCGATATTATGAGCTCTTCAAGTCATATAAATTACTCTTGGATGATAATGTGTTCGTGTTCATTAAATCCTACAAGTCATTAAATTTGACTTCAAAAAAAAATAGTCGGTTAAATTGACTTTGGAGTTAATATGTTGATATTTATGAGTCTTATGTCATTAATTAACTTTGGGATGATAATGTGTTAGTGGTCATAATCCTAAACGTCATTAAAATTGACTTAAAGTCGTTAATTGCGACTTTTGGTTGTTAATATGTTGTATTTTGAGCTATTAAATGTCATTAAACTTGACTATTGGTATGATATGTGTTAGTGTCATAAATCCATACAAGTCATTAAATTTGACTTCAAGTCGTTTTTAAATTGACCTTTGGATGTTAATATGTTGATATTATGAGCTCTTCAAGTCATTTAAATTGGCCTTTTGTGTTATGTGTTAGTTGGGATGTGCATAGAAAGGAACAAAACCAGACAAGACCAATAGTACCAAACAAACCAACAGACGATACGCAATAATACAATGTTTAATATTATAATTGCATTAGTTGCAATCATTACTTATAACGGCGTGTTATAATAACAATCCATTTTCTATAATAATTATGTTGTTATACAATTATTACACTATGACTTGTATTCAAACTGTTTATCAAACCTATGAATTTCACTCAACCTTTGTGTTGACTTTTTAGCATGTTTATCTCAGGTTATTGAGCAATATACGGCACGGAGTGGCATGGACTCAAAGATGGCTAAAACTTGTTATCATTCACATTGTATGTAACTAGATTTTGGGACCTGCCTTTGTAAAACTCTGATTTGAAATGAATGATAACGCTGTCTTTTAAAACAAATGTCTCTTTGGGTCGTTTTTCTATGATTATGATTGTTGTTTTCCATGAAGTAATACCCGATTAGCTTCCACTGCGATATTGTTAAATATAGGGGGTTACAGATTGTATCAGTGCACTCCATCTCCGGTATTACCACCATCACTACTATTTAATCCTCGATATTTCTTTGTTCCTGAAGAACTATTACCACCTAAGAAGCGAATCCATTCTCCATCTTTTTCCTCAACTATGTTATTTAATTCATCTCGGAATCAAACTTATAATTTGGTATCACCATTTTCCTCAGTTTATACTCCTACCCCTCCTCAAGTCTTTGAAATAGGAAAATATTCAGATAAGATATATCTGAAACATCATAAGAAACAAGTCAAAGATATCCTGAATTATTTAGATGAACTCTATCTTCACCGCATTGAGAGAATGGAAGAAGGACGTATAAATGGTAACGAACTAAAGACCGAACTCAAGGAAATCCGTACTCAGATTATCAAACTTCAAAAGAAACGGTTAGGGCAAAAGGATAAGATTGCCTTTGCTTACTACAGAATTTCCGATTTTGAACAAATCATTGAGAAAATCCAAGCTCAACAGATCAGGAGGATCTTTAGGATGTCATCTACCGGCTCAGAATCAACAAGCTCTTAGAATAGTTATAGCTTTATCCTAGCCATGGGATGTGTGGTATAAATAAAAACGCTTGTCTGTGTACAGTAAGAAGGCAAGTTATTTATAAAGGCAATCCCGTTTCGTATCTTATTATTTCCAACTTATCGCTCTTTCATCATCATTTCCACTAATTGCATCATTATCTCCGTCTTCATGAATCATACCATAACCCCTAAGTGCTTAAAATTCAAAAATAAGCATTTCTCTTTAAGCATTTTAAGCATCACATTTTCTTTTTAATATTACCTTTCAAAACTTGTGATGTCATTCTTACTACGCGTTATCTTATGTTGATAGGATGCCTCCCAAAAGGACGTCAACATCCGAAACACCAGCCATAACTTTGGATGCCATCCGGCAACTGACTGCTGATTTTACTGCAGCCCTGGAAGCACAGACTGCTGCCATGGCAAGTGCTAGTAATCTTACTGGAACTCCTGCAGTGAAAACGGGAAACTACAAAGAGTTTATCAGCTGTCAACCTTTCTGCTTTAATGGTACGGAAGGAGCAGTAGGCCTTATTCGCTGGTTTGAACGAACCGAATCAGTATTCTCTCGAAGCAGATGTGCTGAGGAAAATAAAGTAACATTTGCTACTGGTACTTTAACTGACGATGCCTTATCCTGGTGGAATGCATATGCCCAACCTATGGGAATAGAGCAAGCTAATCGAACCACCTGGACTGAGTTAAAAAGGCTTCTGACAAACAAGTATTGTCCCCGGACTGAGATCAGAAAAATGGAAGAGGAACTTTACAATCTGAGTGTAAAGGGAAATGATCTTAAACCCTATGTTAGAAGATTCCAAGAATTAACCACCTTGTGTCCAAACATGGTGCCAAACAATGAGAAACTCTTGGAAGCTTTTATCGGAGGTCTACCTCGAAGCATTGAAGGAAACGTTACTGCCTCGAAACCTCAAACTTTGGAGGAAGCCATCAACATATCCCAGAGGTTAATGGATCAGATAATAAAACGCGATTCTGTGCAAGAAACCAATGATCATAAACGAAAATTAGAAGATAAGAGAAACACCATCGACAACAACAACAACTACCCCAAATACCACAACAACAATAACCACTTCAACAATCGCAAAAATGACAACTACCAAAATAACCACAACAATCACAACCGTAATGATGATTACCACCACCAGCAGAATAGAAGACAAGAACCTGTTAGGACTTATCCTCCCAAAAGATACCATGGAAACCTTCCTTTGTGTACAAAATGCACCCTGCATCACACAGGAGATTGCACTGTCAAGTGTCGAACTTGCAACAAAGTGGGTCATCTGACCAGAAACTGCAGAGACAAAAGATCAACCGCTGAAAACAACTCTTGAGGATATTCAAGTTCATCAGAATCTTCTTCAATCTGAAAACTCCGATCATCAAGCTACAATCTTTGTCATTTGTTATTTTTATCCTACTACAAGATACGTAACATAAGTATCAACTCTTTTAAAGTTTCGTATGTAAAGTTATCCATGAAATAATAAAGTGATGATTCCGTTACATCTTGTTATCTGATGATATCAAAACTCAACATCGTTTGTCAAATTCTACTAACGTGGAAGTAGCAACTCTCTACAATCATTCCTTGGACATCAGCTGCCATTGTGATCTTCGTTACTAGATCCGTACGCTGCATCGGTATATCATCTTTGTATATACTGGGGTTACAGAGAGCAGCTGTCACATCAGATATATGAGACTTCAGCGTATAAAGAGATACACTCTCTCTCTATCGAAATCTACTTGATACAGTTCAAGTTGAGATTTAGCAATACCTACTCAGACTCTGTAGGTATGAAAATTTTGACAAAGACTTGTGATAGCATTCTTATTCAATGTTAACTTTTAAAGGTTAATGAATAACGATTCTTTACGATCAGAGTAGCGCAGCAGAAGCATGGTAGGCCCATAACCCACAGGTTTCGTAAATCAAAGTATTCCATCCACCCAGGTTCAATTAGAATCTAGAGAAATTCTATTGGCTGTCATCAAGATGTGTGGTCTTGGAAATAAGTAGACGTGTGAAAGGAGGTAATTATAATTATGGTGCGCAACATAATTATAAATGCATCACACACGTGGACTTGTGACCTTGATTAACCTAACATAAAAATCAAATTCATGCCCAGTACCTACATCTATTCACTATAACTTTCAATTAAATCTCGGGACGAGATTTCTGTAAGGGGTGGAGACTATAACAACCCAAGAATTTTCATCAACCTATTTTACTATGATCACAATTGTACGGGGAAATTTTTTGCTTTATTACATTACTTGCATTGTCAATATCTCAATATATAATGTAATTTGCATAACTAAAGTAGACGAGCTCACGCAACCTATCTATGGCAATCCTGTCTTCATATATGTCAAGCAAACATCACAATATGTCAAGTCAATATCATCATATCCTTATTACAAAGTACATTATTCCTATAATGTACCATTCGCAGCTTGGGGGGGTGGTTTTGGGTTTATATCTAAACGGGCTTTAAACCGTTATCGTATACCTCTAAATCCTATATTCCATAAAGGGTTAATATCTAAAGTGAATGTATAAGCTACTAAAGCATATATAGAAGTAATATAACATGTCATTTGAAATATAAACTCCCTCCAAGTTAAGTACAAGTTTTCAAAGCACAATGTATAATTCATTAAGCATGATTTATTTAAATATGTAAATAAATATGAAAACTTTGATATAAAGTTTAATTATCGAAGTATATCTCGATATGAATTATAGTATTTATTTAATAAATACTAAACAATAATGTATTCACGATGAAGGAATACTAAAAATGGTAATCACTTAGGATGACTTGAGCGGGACCCACGAGGAGTATTTTGCGCGCAAAAATTAGAAAAATAAAGTTATAGTTTAGGTTTTTTTTAAATGTTTTTTTTGACTTAATTCTCTATAACTTATGGCTCTGCTACTAATATTTAACACCCCCAATTTAAATCAAGATTCGGGACCAACAAATAGGGTGTTAATAATAAGTACAACAGTCAATAAATTATAAGGAACGACTCGAAAAGAGACGTTATAAAACGTAACCCATTCCAAAAGAAAGTTCAGAGTGCAAGCGTTGTCCCAACATAAAGACTAACAAAGTACAAGTATTCAACAAAATATAAAAACATTATTTTTCAGGAATGGAAATCATGTGATTGAACAAAAATCATTTTTAAGCGTAACTTCCTCCTCATCCCAAGCTCCAAGTCTTTAGCTTTGATTTCCTGAGATAGACATGCTAAAAGTCAACGAAACGTTGAGTGAAATTCATAGGTTTATATAAGCATAAAGATTTAGAACACAAATATTTGAATCATTGAAAACTTGTGGATCAAACAAGTTTTAATTATTAATGCGTTGAGCTAGTGATATCCGACCCCTTTGACGAGAATGAATTAAGTTTTTCCCAATAGGTTAAGTATTATTGCTATATACCTATTACTTCTCAGAATAATTACAAACCCCAGATGGGGAGTCACCCCATATGCTATTTATTATACCAGCCTCTACCCATCATAGGTAGTTAACGGTTCACGATATTAGGGTCTTTAGCAATAGGTACTCAAGCATTAATTATACATTCGGGTCCAACATACGAAAAAACAATTTGTGTTCAATTTTATAAAAACAAGCATGCATCTTCCTCGCGGGTTTTTAAGAAAACAATTGAAGTAGTAAAGGCAGGGCTATGACTCACCGTGAGTAAAGATCAATAAGAAATCAATGAAGATATAGAAACTAATCCAACAATTAGCTGATACCTATAAAGCAAGTCGCGACTTAGAATTATAAATGAAATCATTATAGTAAAAATAGTTATACAATACTAGTCAAAAATCCAAAACATGAACGACATTGCACCAAGACTTACCCAAAGTATTTTTATCTCCAATTTGGGACATAACCTGCACTTATACTTAATTGAGTGTCTACTAAGTTCGCTTAAGGATTCTTATTTTATTACCATGTGGTCACACTTTTATTTCTCAAGAAAAGACGTAAAAACCATGTTGCTAAATTTTAGTCATCTTTACACCATCGTATCTGTTAACCTATAAAACTTACAAGGATGGGGTTTTCACCCCTGGAAAGATACTTAAGTCTAGTTTCCAGAACATTAGGCCAATCAATCGAACCATTTACCAATCCACGGGAAATGAGTTTTTACTAACCATAACTCAAAACAGAAAGTTGACAGAATTTCCATTTCTTACGGTTTCGGCCATAAATCCTATTCTATAATAGCTATTAAGTTGGTTCCAAAGGGAGATTAAATATTATGATGTCTAGTGTTTAATCATGTTTTAAAATCCAAGTTTATTATAAAAGAACCTGGAGCAAAACACGTTTCCCAACAGTCGCTCCAGATTTGACCTTCTTCCGTAAGAAGGCCATATCTCCTTCATCCGGAATCGATACAAAATCATCCAACTAGCCACATGAAGCTTAAGACTATACCTATTCAACCATGTACTTTAACCACAGTACCTAAGCCAAAAAATTTGAGAAAACCCCACGTTTTCCTACTGACCTAAAGCTGTCCAAAATTCCTACCTCTAAACTCAATCCAAACACTTCCAAATCATCAATTATCAACACAAAGCCAAATACATATATAATTCATCTTTATACCTATTTTCACAATCACTTACGCCATCTAACCAAACCATTCCTAATTAAAGGCTTCATGTCATAAAACTAAAGAATCAATACATCATTTACTATAAAATCAAAACAATAAAAAGGGAGTTTAAGGAAACACTTTTAACTTACAATGGAGTGATTTAAGAGATCAAACACAAACCCTAAGAGGGTTTATGTTGCTTTCCGTGGACACCTAGATCCAAACCAAAGGAACCCTAGTTTTTTTTTTCCAACTCTAATCTTGCTTATAACCACTTATTTTCAAACCCTAATGGCTTTTTCCACACCTTAAAATCAATTCAAACCCTTAAAAATCTCTAAGTTCTTGAAAATCAAGATTTTCTAAATCATGTGCATGGTTGTTTTTAGTTATAGGGATAGGTTGAGGATGATTTTAGGGATGTTTTGGTGTAGAGAGGAAGCGATTTTATGAAGTTTTAGTGGTGATGATGGAGGTTTTATGGTTGTTTGGCTCGAACAGTGAAGAAGAAAGGGAGGGGAGACCGATGGTTTTTCTTTCTCTCTATTTTTTTATAACGTTGTGTGTGTTTATGTTATTTTTCGGCATATATAAAAAAAGGTGGGCTTGGATCCGGCTTATAACTAGAAAGAAGGGTGGGATTGGAACTTGGGTTAGAAAAAAAAATATAATAGTATTGGTGTGTTTGGTTGGGTTGCCAATCAAAGGAAAAGAGGGGAAAGGATTGGGCTAAATTTTGATAACAAATTTGACTTATACTAATTTAGTCTCGGGCCCAATTACTAGTTTAACTCGCTAGTTATTATAAAAACAAAATTTTTGACTCGGTCTCGGCTAAACTTAAATAAAAGATGGAAAATAAATAAAAATAAAATAAAATAGACTCTCATGGCTAAATTATAACTTTCGTTGATTTCTCGATCGATAAAACGGATAAATTAAATTGTAGGATTCGCGAGGGTTTCTAAAATCGATGATTTTAATAAAAATCGATTAAGATAATAAAATAAATTATTTAAAATTTAGAGATTATTTGTAAATTCAGATTAAGTAGTGACCTTAAATACGGGGTTTTACAACATGTTACCATATAGATTAGTTGAGTGATTTGAGTGATTTCATCTTCCTATTTCGTAAGGTGTTTGGTTGCGTACTAGTAATTAAACAAATAATTGCTTAAAGGAAAAATCCTTAACTACAGTTAGGATACATTTTCATAAATTTTCTAAAGTCTACTTGATGACAAGTAGGATTTCAAGGGATTTATTTTGGATGACATCAAAGAACGTCCTTATTATAGCATCAATTATCCTCACGTTTTTCTTACTATATTTGGTAAATAATTATTGCCTTAACTGAACTTAATTGCTATAAGTAAATTATTTGCAGTAATTATGGAGTAATTGGTGAAGTTATGCTAATAGGCACGCATTTTGAAGCTTAAATGAAGAAATCTAAAGAGTTCTGTTCTGACAACCTATACGTTGTATCCATCAAGGAAGATACGGCGTATCTGTGCTGCACTTTACTAGAAGCCATAAAGAATTAAATAGCAATACGCTGTATCCAGAAGACTCTATACGACGTGTCCAAGATCGAGTATTTGAATATTCTAGAAGATATTGAACGTGGTCCCTACTCCAAAAAACCCCTAATACGTCGTATGGCCTTAACTAATACGGCGTATCGACGTATTTCCAGACACTATAAATGCAAATCCCTAAACACGAGTTTAGGGTGTGCTTAAACATATTTTCTAAACCCTAACCACAAAATTCGATTTTCAAAAGGCAAGAAGAGCAAAGAAGGTCAAGTAACGTGCATAATTCTATAGGAAACACCTTGTAATCATCTATACTCTAATAATTGTTTAATTTTTGGTATCATTCGTTTAACTCGGTTAGGTTACCTTGGTTGATTCGTTTATTATGTTTGTATTCGATACAATTACTAACCATGTTTATGAAGATTTAATGTTTGGTTTGTTTATTTCGATTGCTTAATTTATCGTTGATTATTGATTTTGTTTATAAATTTATACTCGTTTACGTGCTTTTGTAAGCGACCTATCAACTAACTGGATCTAGTTGTGCTGACCAAGTAGATAAGATTAACCGGGATAGCTCTCCATAGAACAACTTACATTACTAGAATCATATGATCACAAATAATGACCTATCTTTACCATTGGTTTAGTGAACAAGTTGGACTAGCAGGTGACCTGGGATCAACAAATGACGTTCTGATTCCCTTGGTAAGGACTTGGACAGTGGACTACTAGTATGTAAGATGCCGTTAAGCAGTAAGTTAGTAAAGTCTCGTTGAGCTAAGATTTGATAAGATCACCATTATTGTTTTCCAAAGATAGATTATAATTAACAAAAGATTGCTTTATGCGGATGCGTTTAATTATGACATAATTAGCGTGTCTAGGTTTTAGGAAGAAGTACCGCCTAAATCTAGAAATGATATACCCCTCGAGATAAGTCAATCATGTCACACCCCCAGACGGGGCCTGGACGGAATACGTGTCCGAGGGCGTGACGTCATAACAATCCGATCACAAAGCAATAAAGAACGACCACTAATCATGGACGTTTGAAAAAGTTGTACTCGTTGCATAAGAAAATATTAATTAAGTTTTACAAACGGTCATAAGAGAGTTAAATGTAGCGGAAGCATAACAAAGTTTTGATAACGACAACGAGTAAATAATAGATAAGTCTTGAAATTGGCGAAGTCACATAGCACATAGACTCCACATAGCATCAAGAATCAATCCAAGCTAAGCACCTGAGAAAACATGTTTAAAACGTCAACATAATGTTGGTGAATTCATAGGTTTAAGTTAATACAAGAGTGGACCACAAGATTTCAAAACGTATGCGACTACTATAACAGATACAGTATCACATAAAAAGTATTTACTGTTGCACTAAGCTCATGACACTGAAGCTAATAATTAACAGGGCATGTTACATCCTGTCACAAAGTATTCCTGCCCTTAACCGGTGTCCCAAACCAAAGACCACCATAATGCACAATCGACATGACATATATCCGTTTGTTCTTCGTTAAGTGGAACCAAAGCGGATAGGGATAATTAGTCCCAATAGATCTATTTACTCACTCGCGCTCCCTCAACCGGTCCTCCGGTCGAGAAACTAACAGTTCATGATAATTTGGGCAGTAGTAGGTTTGTAAGCAACTTAGGCAACACATAAACAGGTAAAAATTTGCGTAAAGAACTTGTGTCCAATTTAAAAGCAAACAATGTTTCTCACCCCATGGTATAAAGCGTTTGTAAATCAGTAAAAGTGTGGGGCTATGAACTCACCTTAGCAAGGATGAGCGATAATCACAACAAGTGATGAAGAATATAGGAGGTTCTACCGCGACTAGAGTAAATATGGCTATGTCCATAGCATTCGTCAAAGGAAACAAGTAAAGCCATCCATGTTCACATTAGGCATCCAAGTGGTGCTTTGCGTTTTCTGTAATAAAAGACGTTGAAACTTTACCATGTCTTGTAAATCCCGACACTATGCAAAAAGTACTAATTTTAGAAACTTTTCTTGAGGAAACTTTTTAGTTTCAAAACGTTAATAGCGTCCCCTATTTTCTTAAGTTTCCATATATTACAAATCGCTTAAACAATTCTAAACCGCTTAATCCTTATGTTTAAATCGCCTAGATGTCCAATTCGTACCATTTTAATAATCCTACTTTTTATTAAGGTCGTCATCTCAAATAACATTTCATGACATTTCTAGTTGTTCTAACTAATTATTTGGCATTTCTATATGTTTCGCTTGCATTTAAAACATCCAAAATCATCCGAAAGTGCCCGGAAACCCATTTTACTATTCCCAACAGCCCACTATTCATCTATTTCGCCGAAAAATGTTTCGAGTTTCATTTGACCATAACTTGGTCGTTTTAAGTCTGATTTTAAAGTGTGATATATGAAAAATTATCTATTCGAAATAAGCTCTTCAAAAACTACTTTTACGCCTAATGAAAACATTTTTAAGTCACTCAAAACCTCAAAACAAATTCGGGACAGCAAGCTATTTTTATCGAAAGTGCCACAAAAATCAACCCAACTCGCATATTAGTGCCTAATCTAGTTCAACCTTTATTCACAACTAATCCACCACAAAATTAACCTTAATTCAACCTAATCTCTATTGTTGCAACTCTCATCAACTCTCAATCTCACCAAGAACATAATATAAGACATAAACATAAAGTGGTAACAATGTTTACTTCCATTTTATAAAAGATGACAAAGTGTTGTTTTATTTCTTTTGTAAAAGTTAACACAAACACATGGATCTTTATGAACAAACATAGATCTATAGAAATAATGGATGAAACCAAATAAGGATCATGTAAAACTTACAAATCAAGAAGAATATGTAGCAAAAACACTAGATCTATACCCACAAACTATAGATCTATAAAACCCCAAATAATCTTGCAAACCCTAACTTTATAATTCTTGAAATCTTTGAAAATTAACCAACCAACACTTGGATTTACCTTAGATAACCTTAGAAGTGAACTTAGAATACTTGGATCTAGCTAGAAATTAAAAGTTATAAGTGTGTTTGTGGGTTGGGTGTGTGCCGTGAGCAAGGGAGGAGAGGGAAGAGAGATGTGTGAAAATTTGTGGCTAGTGAAATGTGTTATAACCTAAGTGTGAGAAGGTGTTGGTATTTATATGCAAATGGCTAGGGTTTTAAGGTTCATGAGTGCCCACATGTGACCAACATACACCAAGGGTGTGTGTGGTCTTTGGTTCGGCCGAATAGGGTCACAAGGGACCATTGGCTCAATTTTTTCTAGAAAGGTTCAAGTGATATAATCATGGTTCAAAATTTGCTAGTCAAAGTTGTAAGAATGTGTAAGTAACATGTGATGTGGAAAAGGCTTGCATGCATGCATGTTGCTAGGATACAAAAGTGTCACTTTCTTTCATTAGTATGGCAATATTTTCAAAATTTGAGTTAGTGGTTTAAGGATGATTTAATTTCAAGTACCAAAAGTGTTTTGGCTTAGCTTTAGGCATCTTCATATGTATGGGAATGAGGGTGAACGAAATTTTTAAGCTTAGGGTATAATATTATCGATAACTTGAGTTTACACGAAAAGATTTTGAGTTTCCGGGGTTCCGTTTGGTCAAAAACGCGAAAAACGCAATTTAAAGGATAAAACCCTAAAATTAATATCGGAAGTGATTAAAAATCACGAAACACTCAGGAAAGCTAAAATATCTTATATTAAGCCTAAATTAATTTATAATCGATGTCGGAACGCGTCCGACGACGTTTTTCAGTTTTTACGCAGTTTAGTTCCCCGGTAAACTGTCAGATTTAAACGTAACGTATAAAATTTAAAGTAGATGACCGGAATGGGTCGGAATACTAACCGGGAATTTACGGGGTGTGACATCCTTTCCCCGTTAAAAGAGCTTTGTCCTCAAAGCTTAAGACGTAGCTCGGGACGCAGGTGTAGGGTTAGCGAACAGATGAGGGTACTTCTTCTGCATTTGGTCTTCGCGTTCCCAGGTATACTCGGGACCTCTTCTTGAATTCCAACGGACCTTCACGATTGGAATGCGACTTTGCTTCAAACGCTTGACTTCGCGGTCCATATCGTCAACCGTTCTCAACGAAATTGAGCTTTTCACATCATAGTGGATTTCGTCAATGGAAATCATCGAGCGGTTCATCATAAAACTTCTTAAGGTTTGAGACGTGAAAGGTACTATGAACACGGCTTAGTTTCTCTGGTAATTCTAGTCGATATGCAACCGTTCCCACCTTGGCGAGAATTTTAAAAGGTCCAATATAACGAGGGTTCAGCTTTCCCCGTTTGCCGAAACGTATTACTCCTTTCCAGGGCGATACTTTCAACATAACCTTATCCCCAACCTGAAACTCTAATGGCTTACGTCTCTTATCAGCGTAGCACTTTTGTCGATCACGTGAAGCTTGTAGACGATGCTTGATTTGGATAATCTTCTCTGTTGTCTCACGAACAATTTCTGGTCCAGTAAGCTGAGCGTCTCCCACCTCAGCCCAACAGATAGGCGACCGGCATTTGCGACCATACAACGCCTCAAAAGGTGCAGCCTTAATACTTGTATGATAGCTGTTGTTGTAGGAGAACTCTATTAAAGGTAAATGTCTGTCCCATCCCTTCCCGAAATCTATCACACATGCTCGGAGCATGTCTTCCAATGTTTGGATAGTCCTCTCACTTTGACCATCTGTTTTGGGGTGGTATGTCGTACTCATATCTAATTGAGTTCCAAAAGCTTCTTGAAGAGATTGCCAGAATTGGGACACGAACCTACCATCACGATCAGAGATGATCGAAACAGGCACTCCATGTCTCGACACCACTTCTTTCAAGTATTGCCTGGTCAGTTTCTCCATTGAGTCATTCTCCTTTGCTGGCAGAAAATGAGCAGATTTAGTGAGTCGATCGACTATAACCCAAATCATATCTTTAGCCCACTGCCGTTTTGTAACTTTGTCAAGCAGTCCATAGTTAAGTTTTCACATTTCCATTCAGGGATTTTTGGTTGTACCAATAGACCGGAAGGTTTTTGGTATTTTGCTTTAACCTTTGCGCAAGTCATACACTTTCTCACATATGTGGCAATTTCTGCTTTCATGTTGGGCCACCAGTATAGCTTTTTCAAATCTTGGTACATCTTGTCCGATCCAGGGTGGATCGAATACTTTGACTTATGCGACTCATGCATAATCAAAGCTCTCAAGTCACCAAACAGTGGTATCCAGCTTCTATTCTTCAAACACAACATTCCATCTGCATGTGGCTCCAGGTTCTTAATCATGCCATGCAAATCCTCTGTTCCGTAATTTTCTTCTTTTCTCGCCTTAACCTGAGCATTCAAGATCCGCGCAGGGAGATTCAAACCGATTGTCATAACCAAAGCTCGAACTCGTAGTGGCTTAGGTCTACACTTTCGTCTTAACGCATCAGCCACCATATTTGCCTTTCCTGGGTGGTAGCGTAACTCACAGTCGTAGTCACTCAACAGCTCTAACCACCTACGTTGTCTCATATTTAACTCTTTCTGATCAAGAATATGTTGCAAACTCTTATGATTAGTGTACATAATGCACTTCGTGCCGTAAAGGTAATGTCTCCACATCTTGAGAGCGAACACCACAGCTCCCAACTCCAAATCATGTGTCGTGTAGTTCTTCTCATGGATTTTTAGCTGGCGGGAAGCATAAGCTATAACTTTCTCTCTCTGCATCAACACTGTGCCTAATCCCTTATGAGAAGCATCACAATATACTATGAAGTTTTCACTTCCTTCGGGCAATGCCAAAAT
>BQNB010054756.1:11186-39410 GCA_026074375.1 Tanacetum coccineum | reverse complement strand
TTTAGAGGCTTTTCAGGCTCTTGCATAATTCCTTTGCCTTTATCGTTTGGATCAATAGTTGGAAGAATTGTTGTTGATCTAGAAGATTTTTCCACATCTCTGAAATCAACTCCTTTTACCTTAGCCTTCTCACTTCTCATCTTTACAAGTGTTTGAGAAATGGTAAGATCCTCATCTTCAAATGCAGTTTTAGTAGCTGTTGGAGGTCTTCTTGGTTTAACAGTACTAATAGATACACCAGTAGTAGTAACTGATGCACTAGCAGCACTAACTCCAATAGTAGCAGTGTTAATTGCACCATCAGCATTAACTGTATCTCCTTCAACATTCTTCATTGCTTCATTCACCATATCATTAATATCATCATCAAAATCACCTTCTTTAAACATTGGCCTTGTCTTCAAATTCCTCCCCTGTTTGGATACATTCTCCTTATCTAAACTCTTTCTCCTGGAGGTACCAACCTTAAAGAGTTTCATCCCTGGAGTTCTTGCCCTTTGCTTCTTTTCCAATCTTTTGACTTTCTTTTTCAACTTGTTGATTACCAAATCTTGAGCAGTCTTTGATGTTTCTAAGGCAAGAACCCTGTTTGACAAGTTTGTATAAATAGCCATCAATCGGTCTACCCCCATCACTTCCAGGTGTGTGACCTCCTGAGAGAGGTGAATCATGGGGTGTTGGTGGTACAAAATCCGTCAATTCATGTTGTTCAAGTATTTCCTCATCACTTCTAGGTGTGTTACCTCCTAGGAGAGGTGAATCATAGGAATGTGTAGGTACCCTCTCAGACCTAATCTGTGCAATGGACCCCCCATGGCTTCTTGGCACCTAGGACTACTACTTGTACCAATTCCCTGAGAAAGAGGCACACTAGGTATTGCCGTGGATTGGGTCTTAAGGATGTTACCACTGTCCTGCTCTACATCTAAGCTAGCAGCAGTAGTGGCATCCCTTTCCACTCTGTAATCCTCTCCTGTATAGACAGCCTCATCTCTAACCTTCTTAGGGGGACCACTAGACTAAGGAATCTCAGTGTCCCAACCTATTTTGGCTTGCCTAGGTGTTTGGGTCTTTTATGGGTGAGATGTTGCAACAGCAGGAACTTGTTCTTCCTAAGAGGAAAGAGCAGTTGAAGGTGGTGGTTGGGGTTCAAAGGGTTGTCCTGAACCTTCACCCTCCACTACTTGTATTGCCAACATACTTTAAAATAATGGAGTAACTGTCCCTGAAAAACCTTTGCCTTTTCTTCTCATATTAGCAAAAACTTTTTGAGTATGTTTAGGTGTTTCATAAGTATCATTAAAAGGTTCTGCAAGATTTTTAACTTGGTTATTCAAAAACAGTTGTAAAGACCTTGGATACATCAAAAACTTTTTAGAATCTGAATCCAAGTTTCTTAACATACCATCAAAAATTAATTTAGAAAAATTAAACTTTTGATTATTTGCCAAACATATAACTACTGAAGCAATATTAGTTGAAAACTCATTCCAAGCAGTAGATTTTGAACTTAGACAATGTAAGATGGTATGTAAAAGATACTTCCATTGAGGGGAAAAGAAAGTTTTTTGAAAAGCAAGTTTATCAGAAACAATTTCATATCCCATCAATGCAAGGTTTTCTAAAATTTCAGAATTTGTTAGACTAGTAACACCATCCTCATCATTAAAGTGAAGATTACTCCTCAATGATGATTATGATATTACTATAGTCTTGCCATCAACCTTGGCATGTATTTGCGTTTCATTATTGACTATTTTGGACTTAGCAGTAGCCCAAAACTACTCAATATAAGAAGCATAGATAGTAGGACTTATGGTTAAAGAATACCTGATAGTGCTTGCATTCAAGAAGTTTACTATCTGATGAAAATCAGCATTCCCCTTTGTTCTTTCCAAACAAGCAACCATATTGTGTTGATCAACAAACTTCAAATCCATCATAGATGATTAATTGATGATTAATTTATGGATTCGGTGATAAATTGAAGCCGGTTTGTGAATTTTGAGAGCATTTTAGTATTCGAAGTATTAGAAAGAACTTGATGTAGTCGAATACGCTTATATAGGTAAAAAAGGAAACCTATAATAGTAGGAAACTGTTTATTAACCAAGAATTTCGTTCAGCAGTTGTAACTCCAATGGTAACCCAACAGTACTAACTTTGGCTCAGCAGTACTAACTTTGGCCTAGCAATACTAACTTTCGCCTAGCAGTACCAAATCCTGCCTAGCAGCATTAACTTTACAACTACCAGTTTTAACTCCAAATTCATTACTAATACCATCTTCAAACCACACCAATCATAAATCCAACAAATACATCTTCAGAGATTAAGTAATCCAGTGCTAGCAATAAAAAAGTTAAACCTGCTCACATCAAATGCCTTTGTGAGAAGATCAACAACATTATGATCTCTATGTATCTTAATTACTTAAATGAGCCTCTTCTCATAAGAATCTCTGATGAAATGGTGCCTTATTTCGATGTGCTTGGTTTTAGAATGAAACACTAGATTCTTCACAATACAAATGGTTCTTTCATTATCAATGTAAATCTTGGTGTTCATGAAATTGAACCCATAATCAAGCATTTGATTTTGGATCTACAAAACCTATCCACAACAATTAGCAGCAGCAACATATTCTGCTTTAGTGGTAGAATTGGCAACTATAGTCTGCTTTTTACATTGCCATGAAATTAACCTTTTGCCAAGAAATTGACAACCTCCCGTTGTGGATTTCATGTCAAGGCTAGCTCCACATTAATCACTATCAAAAAAGGCTTCCAAGTGAAATGGTGAATCTCTAGGATACCAAAGTTCTAATTTCGGTTGTCCTTTCAAGTATCTAAAGATCATCTTCACTGCATGAAGATGTGAGACTTTAGGAGTAACTTGGAACCTTGCACAAGCACAAACAACAAACATTATGTCAAGCCTAGAAGCTGTCAAGTACATGAATGATCTAATCATTGATCTGTATAAATGAACATCCACATCCTCAGCTTCTTCATCCTTGAGCAATGCCTTGTTAGTCTATGTTAGAGTGCTTGTTGTCTTCACAGTGGCAAAATCAAACTTCTTCAATATATCAGCCACATACTTATCTTGACTGATGAAGATTCCATCATCTTTTTGCTTTACTTGTAACCCTAAGAAGAAAGTGAGCTACCCCATAAAACTCATTTGGAATCTCTTATGCAACATCTGCTCAAACTCAACACATAAAGACTTATTTGTAGACCCAAAGATGATGTCATCAACATACACTTGCACTAACAGGATATCACCTTTGTCCTTCTTGATGAATAAAGTCTTATCTATAGTGCCTCTTTTAAATCTATTTTCCAATAAGTAGGTAGACAAGGTCTCATACCAGACTCTAGGAGCTTGATGTAGACCATATAAAGCTTTTTCTACCTTATAAACTTTGTCAGGAAACTGTGGATCTTCAAAACCAGGAGGTTGGCACACATATACCTCCTCTTCAATAGTACCATATAAAAAGTCACTCTTCACATCCATCTGGTACACAATAAACCCCATAAATGATGCATAGGCAAAAAATAACCTAATTACTTCTATTCTAGCAGCAGGAGCAAAAACCTCATCATAATTAATTCCTTTTTCTTGGGTGTAACCTTGTGCAACCAGTCTTGCCTTGTTTCTAACTACTATCCCTCTCTCATCTTTCTTGTTTCTATAGACCCATTTTGTTCCAATGGCCCTCTTGCCATTAGGTAGATCAACCAATGTCCAAACCTTTTGCAATCTAAACTGTAGCAACTCCTCTTGCATTACTTCTATCCATATTGGATCATCTAAAGTTTGAATCACCTTTTTGGGTTTCTTTTGAGAGAGAAAATAGGCAAATAAGCAGTTCTGATAATCTTTGTGATTTGTTCTTCTCTGCTTGATAATTTAAACTGACCAAAAGCATGTTTCTTCAAAATTTAGGTCATCTCTCCTTTGTTTGAGTAGCTGAATTTATGTCTCCAATGATCTGGTTTTTAGGATGATCCTTGTGTATTCTGGTTGTGGGAATAGGACTGACATTCATGGTTGTTTCCAAGTTGTTAAGGTCAGCCTCTGCACCCTCATCTTCATCATCATAAGCACCATTAAAGATACCGGTATTTAGAAGATCATCAGTATCCTCCAGATCAGGCATAAGAGGATCAGTTGGAAGATCATCAGCATTATCAAAACTTTACCTAGCAGTACTAACAGATGGACTAACAGTAGAAACTTTGTTAGTGCTGTTAACATAACATTCCTTCTGTTAAACAAGCAAATTATCTAATTCAGCTCTAAAATCTTGCACATTATGGTCATCTTCTTTATTTGAAGCTCCTCCTTCCTTCTCTTGACCATTTCTTTCACCCTTATTTGCTGGTTCTTCATTAGTCTTTTTACCAGCATCATCAGCAATTGCATCCTCTAAGCTCTGTAGACTATCATAAAGTAATGGTAGCAGAATATATTATTGAGTAGGTACTGCATCAACATTATCCTTGATACCTGCATTCTTATTTGTTTGATTCCCTGTAGTAACTGGCTCATAATTCATAGAGTTTGTTAGTAAATCAAAATCAAAGAGCCAATTTGGTCCACTCCCTGCAACATTGGGTTTGTTTTCAAGAAAGGTTTTGTGTAGGTTCTCCTCTACTTTCCTAGTTCTAGTGTTAAATACCCTAAAAGCCTTGCTATTTATAGAGTATCCAACCAAGAACCCCTCATCAGCCTTCCCATCAAATTTTCCTAAGGGAGCTAAGGTATTAAGAATGGTCATAGGACACCCAAAAGGTCTCATAAAACTTATACTAGGTGGTCTACCATGTAATAGTTCATAAGGTGTCTTGTTGTGAGGCTTGGTCACTAAAACCCTATTCTGAACATATTAAGCAGTATTAACTGCTTCAGCCTAAAATGTAGTAGGTAAGAATGAATCTGATAGCATAGTCTTAGCTGCCTCTATTAGTGTCCTATTCTTCAATGATAGGAGCACTAAGCCTAACAATTTTAGGCTTTTCTATAATATCCTTACTAGTCTTAGATATACTTGTTTCTGTTTCACTCATTTTAGTCTTATAGACAGAATCATCTAATCTAGCAATGGATAAGTCAGGTCTTGATGGCATGTAGTTCTCAATGTAGGGAGGGGGAACTACAGGAAACCCTTTACTTGTTTTGAATCTATTATTTACTAGACTATCATCCACATCACTTTCTCTACTGTCAAACACACTATAAACCACTTCACTCTCATTCATTTGAATATGATAACCAAGACCAGTTTTGTCTTTAGCACTTATTTGACTATTAATCAATTTAGTTAGATTCTTTGATGATTCTTCAAAAATTTCTAGTTTAAGTTTCAAATCATCTTTCTCTTTTAAAGCTTCTTCTAACTGATTTTTAAGGTCTTTGATAGAAATATCTTTCACTTGGACATCATACTTTAAAAATGCAATATCTTCTTCATAAATAGCTTCATTCTTTTCATGAACAACTATCCTAGCTTTTAATGATTCTAATCTCATTTGATAACCTATAATTTCTAGATTAAATTTATTAAGAGCTTCACGCTGTTGATCATACTGTTTTTAAAGAGTTTCATATGATTTTAAGCAATCTTTAGAGCAAGTATGTACCTCAGAGTCTGAACTTAATGAACTTGATGAACCTTGGGATGTATAGGCCATTAGAGCAAAGTTTGTGATGCCTTCTTCTCTTTGATTATGAGAGCTTATGTAGATAGTGTTACTCTTATTCAAAGTTTCTAAACAAGCTCTGATACCACTTGTTGATCCCTTTTGAATAGATCTTGCTTAGCTTGTAAGAAGCTTAGTTGTGTTGGATAGATCCAAGACAACTATAATAGAAACTAAGATTGAGAATATCACAAACTATGCGGAATCTAGTTTGTAATACTAAAAAGAACAATGAAACAGTAAAACAAGATCTTGCAAAACTTTCAATATATTGAACATAATCAAAGTTACAGAATAACCTTGAAACTAACTATGATTGCTATGCAAACTATGAAAAACAAATATGAAAACTTATTTCTAGATCTATGCCTTAGGGTTCCTTTTATACACCAAGGAAACCCTAATGGGCTTACAAAATGCGTCAAATGATCAATGCATATCTATTCCTAATATATCTCATGCATACCACTTTAGCAGTACTAACTATATAACTAACAGTACTAACACTTTGTACTGGCAGCACTAACTATTAAACTAACAGTACTAATGACTTAGACTATTTTCTCTAATCTTCAACAGCAGCACAAACTTGAACCAACAGCATTAAGTCGTAGAAGCCTCTAATTCCCAACATCTCTTAATCCTTCGAAAAACGATAACCTACTCTTGTTTCTAATACAACAAGTTACATCAGGATGAGTCTCAAACTCCTTGTTCATACCACGTAAATTTTCATTCTTCACATACTTATCCTTTATTGCTTCAGCTTGAGCATCCAAGATTTACGATGGTAGATTCAAATTTATTATCATAACCAAAGCTCGAACTCTTAGTAGCTATATCCGTTCTTTTCGGCTTAAAGAATCAGCTACAACATTTGTCTTTCCAGGGTGATAACGAATCTCACGGTCGTAATCATTGAGTAGCTTGATCCATCGATGTGCCTCATGGTACGCTTATAACACCCCGTGTTTTAGGGTTATTTATGACGTCATTTATTTCACTATTTATTTTTAGTCTTGTACGCATTTGCTTTTAATTTTAAAGTGTTAAGTTAAATCCCGTAAGCTAAAAATGATCACTCAACATAAACGGGCATCAAACAATTAAATGTTTATGTCAAGAAAGTGTTAGATAATTATTTAGAGGATAATTATTAACTTTACATATTTTATTTTTATTGGTTACGTAAAGTGTTTACGTTTCACGATAACATACGTTTAGGCATACCCAGAACCACCAAAACTTTTCTACGCTTCAACAAATACCCACAATTGTACCCAATACTCAAAAATTACAAAATTTCATCATATATAGGTATATATGGCCGGATGTGGAGATGAAAATACAAAGATATTTCTAGTTTAATCACTCTCCTTGAATTCATAGGATGATACTCATCTTAGGGAACCAAGAGCTCACATCTTACTAGCCCTAATAGTGAAATATACCAACTATTCCCTAGAAATCCTCCTTATGTCTTAAGACTTTCCATGAAGTCTTGGACTAGTCAAAGTAATATATATAGGAAGCAACTAGTAAGAAACACATACACTCTTATTTCATAAGGTGAAAACAACACAAAAACTCCTTTTTGCTCCATCCTAACCCACGGCCAACCATAAACCACCCAAACAATCCATACCAAATTTATTTACAACACATACAAGTATTCCTACAACATATCTAAGATATCCCAAGGTGTTTAGAAGGTTTGGTTTGAGGTTTACAAGTGTTAAAGCAGGAAGGTTCAATATTAGGGTTTCTATTGAAATTAGGGTTTTCAAGGTCTTGGAAGCTAGGGTTTGTTTGCTAAAACAGGGTTTAGATTATATTTTTCATCATCTTACATCATACTAAGGTTATCTAAAAATCTTAATCTCTTTACATTTGTGTTTTTATGCATATATGATGTTTGTATAGTCAATCACCATCTAAGGAACTTACTTACATGAAAAATTGATTTTTACACTTGTTTATGATTTGGTATACTTTTACATATGTTATATGAATGTTAATATCATGTGAGAATGGATGTATAAGTATTGTACAAGTGTGGTTTATGTATAAAAGCTTATATAAACTAGTTAACTAAAAAGTGTATTTATAAAAGTTCATGAACAAATAAATATGTAGACTTATGGATCTTGTGATTCTTGGATAATATTTCGACAAATGATGGACTAAGGACCCTAAGTATGTAAGACATGTGGAGTTAAGTGTTCTAATATACTTGTAACAAGTGTACTAAACTAAAAAGTAACAAAAACAAGTTTAAACATGTTTTTAGCAAAAACATCAAAGTGGTCTGATCAAATTCGAAATATAACATATTTATTTTATATTTTTATAAAATACTACATGTCATGAGGATTCCAACCATGTAAAGAACTTAAAAATCCGAATTATAACGATGGAGATACGTAATTTACAAGTTACACGATAATAAACACGTTTATAAAAGAAATTTTATAAAAACCATTCACTTTTAACTTTTGATATATACAAATGGTTATTTTTCTCAGATACTACATATTTTTAGGATTTCAAAACATTAAGAATCATAATTTTTCGATCAATAACGAAGGAGTTATAGATTTTTCCGCGTTTACGATAATTAAAGTTTATAAAAATAATTTTATAAACGATGAACAGTAAAAATCACTATTCATCTCAGATACATTTTTGAAAATACATTAATTAGATAAAACTTTTAATTACGAAGACGTGCTTGAAAGAATCACTAAAATCGGAGTTAAAATGAATAATTTACAACATTTACGATATCTAAATTTATAAAAATAAATTTATAAAAGTGTATGAGCAGTAAAAATTATTGTTCACCAAAGGACTTAAAATATGAAAATGTAATATTTTGATTACTCGTCTTAATACGAAAGCGTGGATATAAGAAACGTAAGAAACAAACTTAAAACGATAAAGTTACGTCATTTTTACTAAAGAGATATTTATAAACGTTTTTACTTTATAAATATGATTTCACAAATACAATTAGATGGTGATGTAGCTATATAAAATTATATGTGGTATTAGTTAATCAAAGTGCTTAGTACTTATACGACCTATATTTAATTAGGTTGCATTCGGTCATTATTGTGACGCATTTTCTGTTATACTTGGATTATTCATTCACTTGAGGTGAGTTCATAACGTTTTAAATTTATAATGATTAACAAGTTTTGGGGTGAGAAACGTATGCATGTTTTGCAATTGGACGCAAGTGGACATTTCACATTACGATTACGTGTTTGCCTAAGTAGGGATAACCCTCTGAGCCCATTACCGTGAACTGTCAATTACTTGTTGTGAGTGCGAATGTTATAAATTGATCTATTTGAGATTGACATCCCCATTCGGGTGAGTCATGCTCTCTGTGCCGGTATGCCGGACAACGAACGTATACCATGTCGGACATAGGATGTTGCGGGTTAGAACATCATCACGGGCAATGTTGGCAATTTATATTGCAATTCATACATGTCGAGCTTCAGTGTCATGAGCTTAGAGAAACGTAATCACATTTTATGATGTTTGCATCTGTTGCATTGTCATGGGGAAATCTTGCAGTCCTACAGTATACATTTTACAAACCTATGAATTCACCAACATTATTGTTGACGTTTTAAGCAATGTTTTCTCAGGAGATCAGTGAGGTACAAGACCAGGGATACATTGGTGGTCGTTATTTTGGAAGTCACATACATTAAAGATTTGGTTGCATTACATTTTGGGAATATATCTGTTATGGACTAAAATATTTGTATTTTGAACAATGAACAAGTGAAGTTTCAGACTTATGTAACAACAATTTGTTAAATTCAATGTATCAGTTTTAAAACGACTTTTAAATGGTCGTTCTTATATATATCTTATGCTTATGAAGTACCATTCCCAGACCCATATTCCGCTGCGACCCAATTTGGAGGTGTTACAGATTGGTATCAAGAGCCAAGGTTATAGAGAACCAGGTAAAATGTTTTTGCTGTACTATAACCGTTTTCAAACATTGCATTCATACAAAAGGGTTTTCACGGGACATACATACACTAGTTGTTGCATTAGTTGGTTAGACTAGATACATTCATGATTGATATACATGTTATAAATACTATGTATATTACATTACTATATACGTCTTATATTAATACATATATAAGCTACTTTTGATTTTCAGATTTGGTCATGTCAGATTCGGAGGATTCCACAGTCACTTACACAGAGTTATCCAGTCCGTTTGAGGATCTGTCAGACATAGGATCTCCAGGAGTCGATGGACTGCCCATGATGCTAGAGGACCCTTATGCTTATGTGGTGGCCGCTTTTCAGGCCCCACCATTACTGGATTATGTGCCTGGCCCTGAGAAGCCAGAGCAGGCACCACCTTCACCAGAGTTTGTTCCTGAGCCTGTATATCCAGAGTTTATGCCACCAGATGATGAGGTGTTTCCCACTGAGGAGCAGCCACTGCCTGCTGCTGTCTCACCTACTATCGACTCACCAAGATACATTGCAGACTCTATTCCAGAGGAGGATGAGGAGGATCCTGAGGAGGATCCTACTGATTATCCTGCCGATGGAGGAGACGATGACGATGATGATGATGAGTCATCTGATGATGACGAGGATGATGATGATGATGTTAAGGAGGATGAGGAGGAGGAGGAGGAGCACCTAGCTCCGACCGACTCTGTCCCACCACCTGTACACCGTGTTACTGCTAGGATGTATATCCGAGAGCAGCCACCTACACCATTTTGGTCTAAGGCAGAGATTGCTAGTCTTCTTGACATACCATCACCTCCACCATTACCACTTTCTCCATGGTCATCACCACTACCAGTATCATCACTAGTACCTGTATTACCTCCACCACTACCTGCTAGCCCTACTTATCCTTTCGGATATAGAACCGCTATGATCTGGCTGAGAGCCAAGACACCATCTACTTCCTATCCACTACCATCGAGTACACCACCATCAGGGACACCACCACTCCTACCTATACCTTTACTTACTCCATCAACACCTTTGCTTCTTCCCTCTACTATCTATAGAGCAGGTGTTTCCGAGGTTACATTGCCGCCTCAAAAGAGGTTATGTATTGCTCTAGGTCTGAGATATGAGGTCGGTGAGAGTTCATCTGCTCTTATTGCTAGACCCACTAGAGGTTTTAAAGCAGACTATGGATTTGTTGCTACTTTGGATGATGAGATTAGGCGATACCCTGAGAGAGATGTTGGTTATGGGATTACAGACACTTAGGATGAGATGCTTGTGGTCATGCTAGGGGCACCAACAACTGATTACACAAAGTTGGGTCGACGGATGACACATTTTGTCACGACGGTCAGATAGGATACGGATGAGATATATAGGAGACTGGATGATGCACAGGATGATAGGTCATTGATGAGCGGTCGGCTCAACATGCTGTATAGAGATAGACGTGCTCATGCTCGTACTGCTAGACTGATGGAGACTGAGGCCAGACTTTCTCGTGAGGCTTGGGTACAGTCGATGGATGCTAGTGATACCGCCCGTTCTGAGGTGAGAGCACTGAGGACTACTGTATTGGCACAGCAGACCCCGCACCTGACAGACACAGCTTGTGGAGACACTGACACTGATAAGGACACTGCAGACACAGGTGACAGCACTCTAGAGTCAGTTAGGACCCGCTAGCGGTCCATCATAGCCAGAGATACCGGAGGAGGCCGGTAGCAGTTCATAGATTTGGTTATGTTGTAGCTATATTGTATTAGCCTACTAAGTATTACAGGGTAACTCCTGGCTAGTAAGGCTTTAGGTTGTTTGTATTTCATTTTGTAACCTAAGGATAGTGATCATTTTGTAACCGAATCAGGTCATGTATGTTTCCAAATTATATATGGAAAGGATGTATTATGTCATGTCTGTAATCGAATTTATTATGAATGAATGTCGATTTAGTTACACCATTGTTAATTTTAATTTAGTTATGCATTTCACTGTGTGATGTGATCACTTTATTTATTGGTATATGTCATGTCATGGTTATGATTTTATAAAATCTAACGGGTATTATATTTTCTTGTGATTGAAGAAAATGGCACCAAAAAGAACCACCAGAGCCAACCTCACCGCTACCACTGCCACTACTTTTGTGACTAATGCCCAACTTAAGGCAATGATCAACCAAGGTGTTACTGATGCTTTAGCAGCACGTGATGCTGACATAAACACGAATGTCAATGACAGCCATAATTCGGGAACATGTGTTAGAAGGACAAAACAAGTTGCTAGAGAGTGCACTTACCCAGACTTTATGAAGTACCAACCTCTAAATTTCAAAGGCACGAAAGGAGTTGTCAAATTGATTCAATGGTTTGAGAAAATGGAAACTGTGTTCAGTATAAGCAATTGCTCTGTGGAAAACCAAATCAAGTTTTCCACTTGTACTCTTCTGGCAGGTGTGCTAACATAGTGGAACTTCCACGTTAGGACTGTTGGTCATGATGTTGCGTATGCAATGACTTGGACAGACCTGAAAAAGAAGATGACTGACAAGTACTGCTCGAGGGGCAAGATTAAGAAGCTCAAGACTGAGTTGTGGAATTTAAAGGTGAAAGGTACCGATGTGATAGGTTACAACCAACGTTTTCAGGAACTGGCATTGCTGTGTGTTGGAATGTTTCCTGAAGAATCGGACAAGATTGAGAGATATGTCGGTGGTTTGCCCAACATGATCCACGGAAGTGTAGTAGCATCAAAGCCTAAGACAATGCAAGAGGCGATTGAAATAGCAACTGAACTGATGGATAAGAAAATCCGTACTTTTGCTGAACATCAGACAGAGAACAAAAGAAAGCAAGATGATAACCAACAACAACAACAACAAAACAAGAGGCAGAACACTGTCCGGGCCTACACTGCAGGATCTGGTGAAAAGAAACCTTACAGAGGATCTAAACCTTTGCGTCCTAAATGCAACTATCACGATGATGGTCTATGTGCTCCCAAATACCACAAGTGCAATAGATTTGGCCATCTGGCCCGCGACTGTAGGAGTCCTGCAAATACTAATGCTAGTAACAATCAGAGGGGCACTGGGGCAGGACAAAAACCTACTTGCTATGAATGTGGAGCCCAGGGACATTTCAAGAGGGATTGTCCAAAGCTAAAAAACAAAAACCGTGCTAACCAAGGTGGAAATGGTAATGCTCCAGTGAAAGTGTATGCGGTAGGCCGTGTAGGGATAAACCTAGACTCAAACGTCTTTACGGGTACGTTCCTTCTAAACAACCGCTATGCTTCTGTCTTATTTGATACTGGTGCCGATAGAAGCTTTGTGTCTACTGCATTTAGCTCCCAAATTGATATCACGCCATCTACCTTAGATCATTATTATGATGTTGAACTAGCGGACGGGAGAATAACTGGGTTAAACGCTATCATTCGGGGTTGTATATTAAATTTCTTAAATCACCCATTCAACATAGACTTAATGCTCGTAGAACTTGGTAGTCTCGATGTTATAATCAGTATGGATTGGTTGGCAAAGTACCAAGCCGTCATTGTTTGTGCCAAGAAAATCATTTGTATTCCCTAGGGAAATGAAACGTTGATTGTTCGTGGTAACGGAAGCGACCGAGGAAACGAGACTCGTTTGAACATCATCTCGTGCACTAAAACATAGAAGTACATGCTAAAAGGATGTCCTATCTTTTTGGCACATGTTACTACAAAGGAGACTAAAGACAAGTCAGAGAAGAAGCGACTTAAGGACATACCGATCATTCAAAATTTTCTAGAAGTATTTCCTGAGGACTTGCCGGGTCTCCCTCCGACTCGACAAGTGGAATTCCAAATCGATTTGATACTTGGTGCTGCACCTGTAGCACGGGCACCTTATCGATTAGCTCCATCTGAAATGAAGAAATTGTCAGACCAACTCAAAGAACTTTCTAACAAGGGCTTCATACGACCCAGTTCCTCACCTTGAGGAGCTACGGTCTTGTTTGTCAAGAAGAAGGATGAATCGTTTTGAATGTGTATCGACTACCGAGAGCTGAACAAGCTAACGATGAAGAATCGTTATCCACTCCCAAGGATCGACGATTTATTTGATCAACTACAAGGATCCAGTGTTTATTCTAAGATAGACTTGCGATCAGGTTATCACCAGCTTCGAGTACGAGAAGAAGATATACCGAAGATGACATTCAGAACTCGATATGATCATTATGAGTTCCAAGTTATGCCATTTGGCTTGACGAACGCACCAGCAGTATTTATGAATCTCATGAACTACGTGTGCAAGCCATTTTTGGATAAATTTGTGATCGTCTTTATCGACGATATTCTCATCTACTCCAATAACAAGAAGGAACACGAAGAACATCTTAAGACAATTCTGGAATTGTTTAAGAAAGAGGAGTTGTACGCTAAATTTTATAAATGTGAATTTTGGCTTCCTAAGGTACAATTTCTCGGCCACATGATTGATAGTAAAGGCATTCACGTGGATCCCGCCAAGATCGAATCCATTAAAAAATTAGGCATCTCCTAAAATTCCAACGGAGATTCGGCAATTTTTAGGTCTTGCTGGGTATTACTGAAGATTCATCGAAGGATTTTCAAAGATCGCTAAGCCAATGACCAAGCTTACTCAGAAGAAGGTCAAGTTTGTTTGGGGCGACAAACAAGAAGCAGCGTTTCAACTGTTGAAGCAGAAGTTGTGTAGTGCACTAATTCTGGCTTTACCTGAAGGAAACGAAGATTTTATCGCATAATGCGATGCTTCAATCAAAGGTTTGGGCGCTGTGTTGATGCAAAGAGAGAAGGTGATTGCTTATGCATCACGCCAATTGAAAATTCATGAGAAGAACTATATGACTCATGATTTAGAACTTAGAGCAGTAGTGTTCGCTCTTAAGATTTAGAGGCACTATCTGTATGGGACCAAGTGTACGGTGTTCACTGATCATAAGAGTTTACAACACATTCTTAATCAGAAAGAGTTGAGCATGAGGCAACGCCGTTGGTTAGAGTTGCTTAGTGATTACAATTGTGAGATTCATTATCACCCAGGAAAGGCAAATGTTGTTGCTGATGCTTTGAGCAGGAAAGAGCGAATAAAGCCATTAAGAGTTTGAGCCTTAGTCATGACTATTGGTTTGGACCTTCATAAGCAAATTTTAAATGCCCAGACTGAAGTACGAAAACCAGAGAACATAAAGAATGAAGATGTTAGAGGTATGTTGATTGAAAATTCAAAGGATCCAGAGAAAATTAGAATGGAAAAGTTGGAACCCTGTGCGGATGGAACTCTATGCTTAAATGGCAGGAGTTGGTTACCTTGTAATGGCGATTTGAGGACTGCGATCATGCACGAGTCCAACAAGTCAAAATACTCAATCCATCCGGGTTCTGACAAGATGTATCAGGACATGAAAAATCTATATTGGTGGCCCAATATGAAGGTTGACATCGCCACCTATGTTAGCAAATGTTTGACGTGTGCTAAGGTCAAGGCTGAACACCAAAGCCAATCGGTTGTTGGTGCAACACGAGATACCTCAATGGAAGTGGGATAATATCACAATGGATTTTATCATGAAGCTTCCTAAGTCGTCACAAGGTTATGACACCATTTGGGTGATTGTTGACGGACTTACTAAATCCGCAATCTTCGTACCAATAAGGGAAACTGATCCCATGGAAAAGTTGGCAAGAATGTACCTAAAATAGGTAGTCACGAGGCATGTGATACCTGTCTCAATCATTTGTTATCGCGACCCTAGGTTCGCATCAAATTTCTAAAGGTCACTTCATAAGACTTTGGACACTAGCTTGGATATGAGAACTGTATATCATCCGCAGACTGATGGACAAAGCAAGAGGACTATTCAAACTCTCGAGGATATACTGCGTGCTTGTGTGATCGACTTTAGAAAGGGTTGGGTCAACCATTTGCCATTACTCGAGTTGTTGATCCCACTTGAATAGATCTTGCTTAGCTTGTAAGAAGCTTAGTTGTATTGAATAAATTCAAGACAACTATGGTAGAATCTTTGATTATGAATATCAAAGACTATGCAGAATCTAGTCAATGATACTAAGAAAATTTATAATAAAACAGTAACAAAATCAATAACAAGACAGATTGCCAAACTTTCAGCCTCAATATAAAACGAACACTCTTAATAGTGTTAGGGTTTACAAAACCTTAAAGCTACAAATATCAAAGATGTAAATCAAACATTATGCCATAGGACCTCCTAACTTATCAAGATCTTTTCTATAAACAAACGTAATCTCATAAACGAATAAGTTATACATATCTTCTTTACAAATAACTAATACTTATCTTCATAAGTATTCTTATTCTCTAATCAATCTTTATCCCCTCTCTGTCAGCATAATCCTTCCAGCAGTAGTAATCACTCAGCAGTTGTAACTAAGCACAAGCAGCATTAACTACTTAGAAGTTTATTTTAGCAGTACTAACATACACTAGCAGTACTAACTTTGGTACTAATAGTAGTAACTACTTAGTATATTTTCAGTCTTATCTCTGAGCAGTCTTAACGTTTACTAGCAGCAATAACTTTATACTAACAGTACTAATTATACTAACAGTAGTAACCAATAGTAGTAACTTTTATACTACCAGTACTAACTACTTAGCTTAATTTTCATTAGTATTACCAACAGCACTAAGTTATGCTTGACAACACTAATATATACCTGAGCAGTAGTGACTCTAAGAATCATCTTGAAGTCTTTTAATAATGTGTTGTAATTGTAATTGATGAAATCTGTCGATGTGTTTGGCTGACTCGCAACGTAATGTAATTCATTTTTTTACTAAAACTTAAAAATTAATATATTACAATTAAAATAATATAAATAATATAAATAATAATAATAATAAAATAATAATTCTAAGAAAAAATAATAATAATAATAATAAAACACTAAATAATAATAAAAATAAATAATAATAATAATAATAAAATAATAAATAATAATAATACTAATATTAATAATAATAACTATTATTAATAAATAAAAAAATAATAATAAAATAATAATAATAATAAATAATAATACTGTTAATATATTAAATTAAATAATAATAATAAATAATAATAATACTAATTAATATTAATAGTATAAATAATAATAATAATAGTATTAATAAATATTAATATTAATAAATAATAAATAATAATAGTCATAATAAAATAATAATAATAATAAAAATAATAAAGATTATTATTATTATTATTTTAATATTTATATAATATTATAACAATAATAATAATAAAAATAATAATAATACTAATTAATAATAATAGTAGTATAAATAATAATAATAATAACAATAATAATAACAATAATAATAATAAATAATAAATAATAAATAATAATAGTTATAATAAAATAATAATAAAAATAATAAAGATTATTATTATTATTATTTTAATATTTATATAATATTATAACAATAATAATAATAATAACAACAACAACAACAACAACAATAATAATAATAATAATAATAATAATAATAAATACTAATGTTTTAAAGTATAATATTTTGAATTACAACGTAATTCGAAACTTTCCATCAAACTTCGTATGTAATCTGAATTCCCTCACTTGACGTAATTGGAATGACTGAATTACAATTACAGCGCAAACCAAACACTCAGCGTAATATAATTTGAATTACAATTCCTTCAACTCTTTCAACCAAACACGATTAGGATGTAATTCCTATTACAATTACAATGAATTACAACGAATTACAACGAACCAAACGGCCCCTAATAGTACTAATTATACTAACAGTAGTAACTAGCAGTAGTAACTTTTATATTACCAGTACTAACTACTTAGCATAATTTTCATTAGTATTACCAGCAACACTAAGTTATCCTTGACAGCAATAATATATACCTGAGCAACAGTAACTTTAAGAATATCTTAAAGTTCTTTTTCTTTTAAACCAATAATCTCTTAAAACTGATGTTCCTTCATCTGGAATTTCCATAGTTTTTATTAAAATTCTTCACCATCACCAGGAGGATACATTCAAACACTTCATTGACCCTTTTCCTGCTTTGTTATAAGCTTGAGTAGTTGATAACATATCTCATTCCAACGGTCAGCTTGAAGCTTTTTGTTTAGCATGTTTATGATTGTTATTGGTGTAAGGGGATATCTTTTCTCAACTAACATAAAGATATGTAGATTTTTAAACCTCATAAAGTGCACTTCACAATTATCCATTAATAGATTCCCAACAGTCATTTGTATCCTTGTTGATTTCTCCCATACTTTACCTTTTTATGTCAGGTTCAAACATTACTTTCTAATTCACCTCATAACACTCTTTCATATTCATCAACTGGCCTGTTTATTCATGGCTTTTCTTTGACCAACTTTCAGAGAGTTTCTAGTCTTCTTGTCAAATACCCTGAAGCATCCCAATCATTGTTGAATATCTTTTTGAAACTTCCATCAGCTTCTTACAAATGTGATAGATCCCTTCTATCCTTCTTTAACAATCTTATATTTAACAATCATTGGAGGTTTTGTGGCTAGAGGTATAGCATCAATTGCTATTTCCTCTTTCATCTGAACTATCTCTATATGCTTTTTCATTTCTTCCTCCTCTGGATACCTCCTCTTGATCATCTTTTTTAGCTTCTACACGCGCATCTAACTTCTGCTTCTTTGATTTATCAGATTCAAGCTCATCTCCTGCTCTTTTAGAACTTCCTTCAGTTCTTGTCTCACTGCTTTTCACCAACTCTGTATTCATGTCTACAAAAGTGTTTACCCTTTTCATCTCTTTATTAAACATCTCCTGGATCTCATCATAACTTTTGCTCTTCAGCTGATTGTGTTTGTATCCAGCCATGTTCTTCAAATAGGTAGACATTATATTTCTCTTTTGTGCCTTAGTTGGTGGCTTGCTCCTTTTCTTTTGAGCTCTTAATGCTGCCAAGTGTTTCTTTCTTTTCTCCAAGAGTTCTACAAACAATTTTGACTTTTCTTCAATACTCAACTGTTCTTGTTCTTCTGTTTGCATTTGTTGAGCCAATTGAAAGTCATCATCCATCATAGCTTGTGTGTTATCCCATGATTCAAGTAAAGCTATGTTGGATTTTTCTTCATTTAGTCTTGAAAGCCTCTCTTCTTCTTCCCATTCAGCTTGTAGTTGAGCTTGAAGATTTCTAGCAACTTCTTCATCCATTGCAATTTGATCTTTCTTCTTCAAAGGTTTTTCAGGCTCAACCATTTTTTCCTTGCCTTTATCTTTAGCATGTAGAAGTTATGATGCTTGTAAAGGTGATGATGTTATTTTGAATTCACTTGGATCTTGAACTACAACCCCTCTAGCCTTGGGTCTTGTAGTTGTAGTTGTTGTAGCAGCAGATGTAACAGCTTTGGGTTTAGCTGCTTTGATTTCTATTAGAGTCTGAGCCAGAGTCAACTATCAATAGTTGTTGTTGGAGCATTGGCAGTAGTAACTGGATCAGCAGCACTAACTTCCTTTTCAGCAACTTATTTTTCCTGCTCTTCCAACACACATGTATCAAACATCAGGTTGTCATCATTCATCTCTCGAGTCTCATCTACCAAAGTCACTTCTGCATCAGCATCAAGATCAACAATTTTCCTCCCTTGTTTGGATACATCCTCCTAAGCACCCAAACTAACATCATTAGAGGATTCTACACTGCTAGATGAACCAACCTTCCTTAATCTCTTGAACCCTGGTGTTCATGACTTCCTTCTCTTTTCCAAACTCTTTACTCTTCTTTTTAAGCTCTCAATCTCCAAAGCTTGATTAGATTTTGTAGTCTCCAAAGCAAGAACTCTTGATTGTAATTGGGTACAAAGATCCATTAATTCAGTAAGTTGCATTCTATCCTTACCACTTTGAGGTGGATCACAGGAAGGGGTAGCTACATGCTCCTTATTGGTAGCCTCATCAGGGATAGGCTCTGTAAGACCACTGTCTTTCCTGTGTTTCCTTCTTGACTTTTTTTTGAGGTTTAGATAAAGATGGTTGAGTATGTATGGGTGTGGAATGAGAATCAGTAGGAGCAGCTAAATCTTGACCCATGTCTTCAGTAGCTTGAACCATCATTGTTTCAAATAGAGGTGTGACCTTTTTAGAAAAACCCTTTCCTGGTCTCTTCATGTTAGCAAACACCTTCTTGGTGTGGGAAGTTATAACATAAATTCCTTTATGTCTAGACATTCCCTCAACTTGTTTGTCTAGGAAGACTTGCACAAACCTTGGATACATAAGAAATTTTACCCCACCCTCTAAGCTCTTCATCATATTATCAAAAATGTACTTGGAAAAGTTAATTTTTTGGTTTGTGGCAAGACAAATGATAGCAGATGCCATAGTGCTACTAAATTCATTCCAGGCTGTAGTCTTAGCACTAAGGCATTGCAGTATGGTATAGATAAGAAATTTCCATTGGGATGAAAAATAAGCTTTATAGAATGTAAGCTTTTGAGTAAGATTTTCATACCCTATTCTTTCCAATTCTATAAAAATGGTAGTAGTAGGTAGACAATATGTTCCTTCAACATCATTCAACTTAAGATCACTCCTTATACTCATCTCAGTGATGATTATCTTCTTTTTGTCTACTAGGGCTTGTATCTAACGCTCCTCATTAACTGTCTTAGCCTTAACAGATGTCCAGAACTGTTCAATACAGGTAGTATAAATGGTGGGATTAACCGTTAACGCATATTGGACAGAACTTGTATTTAGAAAATCAATAATTTCCTCAAACCCATTACTTTCTTCGAGTTTCTCCAAAAACGCAACCAAATTATGGGTTTCAGCAAACTCAAGGCTCGACATTGTTTTGGGTTTTGATGATGAATGATAAAATTGAGTTAGGATTTATGATTTAGAGAGTATATCAAGGTGTAAAATCGAACGAATGAGTGATTGAAACCCTTAATCGAAGTATTTATGAAATCACCCTCAACAACATTAACTTGAACTGGCAGCATTAAGTTAAGCATAATAGTATTAACTAACCCAGCAATAGCAAGTTATGCCTGGCAGCATTAACTTATGCCTAACAGCAGTAAGTGTATGCCTAGCAGCATAAACTAATACGGGCAGTAGTAAATTAAGCCTAACAACATTAACTTAAGCTTAGCAGCATTAAGTTTAAGCTGAGCATCATTAACTTTAAGACACTAGTATTAACCCTAATTTTTTTCCAAAAAGCATTTCCATCATCAATGTTGATTCTCACAAGCTCTCTTTCTGTTTTTGATCTCACAATATCTCTTATTTCTTTTTCTCACCAATTCACTCTATCTGTTTTTATATCATAAATCAAGAGCCCTAACAGACAGTTTGGTATAAAATTCCATCAATTCCTTTAGTTTCAAGTTGTCCTCCCCACTTCCAAGTGTGTTAACTCTTGAGAAAGATGGATCATTAGACTGTTTAGATGCAACCTCAAACCTAATTTGAGCTTTTGCACCCCAAATATGGTATCTTGGCACTTGGGACCACTACCTGAATCAGTTCCCTAAGGAAAAGACTCATTAAGTGTTGCCATGGATTATGTCCTATTTATGTTACCACTGTCCTGCTCTACTACTAAGCTAGAAGTAATAGTGGCAACCCTTTCCATTCTGTCTTCCTACTCCTTAATGACAGTCTCATAAGTTATAAGGGGAATAGGTATACTTGACTAAGATATCTCAATGGTCCTTTTGGCTTTCCTAGGTTTTTGAGTCTTTTTGGGTTAAGATAATGATGGAACAGTGATTGGTTCAAGATTAGATAGTGAAGCAGTTGTGGATGTGTGTTGGGGGTTTAGTGGGATTTCCTGACCCTTCACCCACTTCTGCTGAATGATACATTCCCTTTCATCCAATCTTAATTAACCTCACCTCAAACAATACTTCAAAGATTAAGTAATCCAATGCTAGCAATCAAAAAGTTAAACCTGCTAACATCAAAAGCCATTATGAGAAGATCTGCAACATTGTGGTCTGTGTGAATCTTGATCACTTGAATCAACTTCTTCTCATAAGAATCTCTGATGAAATGGTACCTAATTTCAATGTGTTTGGTTTTAGAGTAAAACAATGGATTTTTCACAATACATATTGTACTTTCATTATCAATGTAAATATTGGTTTTCATAAAGTTGAACCCATAATCAAGCATTTGATTTTGAACCCATAACATCTGTCCACAACAATTAGCAGCAGCAACATATTCTGCTTTAGTTGTTGAGTTGGCAACAATAGTTTGCTTTTTACATTGCCATGAAATCAACCTTTTGCTAAGAAATTGACAACCTCCTATTGTGGATTTTTTTAGGAATTATATTTGAGTTGATAAGACAAAACATATGAAGGTTAAAGGACTTAAAAGACAAAGGAGGAATTCTTTAAAAGATGGAAGATTACAGAAGATTTCCTAGAAGATAATTATAAAAGTTAGGAAGATTTGTTTATTTCCTAATACATTATCCTTTGTAAACCTAATATCTCTATTATATAAAGAGATATAGGTCGTATAGTTTTCTGTGTGTCAAGATGTAAAACACCAGAAAAGTGTGTGTGTTCTAGGCGTCAAGTTCTCTAAGGAGACGCCTAGGTTTAGTGTTTTAGCCTCAAGAATCTTATGATTCTTGTTATAGGTCATTGATGTAACCGTATTATTCTGATCAAATAATATTGGGGCTTGGAATGTTTGGTAAAACCTTGTTGAATAACATTGTTCTTTATGTGTTAATTCCGATGTGCAAAATATATATTATCAATGTTATTATTATCCTAGAACAGATCTAAACAATCTGAGCTTACAACGATTCTTTAGTCTTCACAATTGGTATCAGAGCCTGGTGGCTCTTGATCTAGGATGATTACAAGGTTGTTTTGAAGTCGTGACTACATGAAGGCTTGCTGGAACATCTGTTTTAATTCGTTGTTTTATAGCAACAAGATCTCAGCAAGGCAGGCGTATACATATGATCAGGTTACACGTCTTCACATTTGATGCTAAAAGTTAAGGTTTACTCAAAACCCTAATAACACTCGACAGTAGCAGCTAGGGTTCTCAAAACCCTAATTCATGAGATCTGAAGATGTTTTGATGTCACCACGATCATATTTCTGAAAGAAGCAACAGGTTAACGTTGGGTGTAACCTATATTTAGGGTTTGTGGTAGGGCGACTTTTATGGCAGAAGAAAGGGATGTTGGCAAACCCTAATTTGATAATGGAATGATAATGTTTAAGGTTTAACGAGGTACTGATTGCCTTGGTGAATATTACTGTTCGCTATGATTAATGCTGCTATAAGGTATTACTAATTCTCCTTAACAGTTAGTACTGCTCGTCCCTTGTTAGTACTGCTAGAATTTGCAACAGATTAGCAACGGATTAGTGACACTAAAAAGTGTCGCTAAAAGAATGGGTGAAAGGAGAATGTGAAATAGTGAAAGATTAGTGACAGTTTAGTGACAGAAAAAGTGTCGCTATTAGCTATGGGAGGAAGGAGAATACATATTAGCGACGGATTAGCGACAGCCTTGTGACACAAAAAAGTGTCGTCTGGAATTATAGGAAGTGGCGTGCTACGTCGTCTAGTTTCTATTAATGTTCTTTCTTGTAATAAAGAGAAACCTCATACGCTTTGTCATGCTTGTCAGCTTGGCAAACATGTGAGGCTTCCATTTGTCAGTTCTAGTACCGTTGTTTCTTCATGTTTTGATATTATTCACTCAGATGTGTGGACCTCACCCATACCGAGTCTGTCTGGTTTTAAATACTATGTCTTGTTCTTAGATCATTATTCTCAATTTGTTTTGGTTTACATAAATCTGATGTTTTGTCTAAGTTTGTTTTGTTTTGTAATTATGTATGCACACAATTCAAGTGTGCAATACGTTCTTTTCAGTGTGATCATGGTGGTGAATTCGACAACCGTACCCTACATAAACTGTTTGCTGATAATGGCATTTAGTTTCGCTTTTCCTGCCCTAAGACATCCCAACAAAATGGCAAGTCTGAACGAATGGTTCGCACCATAAATAATATTATTCGAACCTTGCTATTTCAAGCAAACCTTCCACCGACCTTTTGGGTTGAGGCTCTTAATATGGCAGTACACTTACTTAATATTTTACCTTCCTCTGCCATAGCCAATGAAGTACCCTTTACTTGCATGTTTGGCATTCAACCAGATTATAGTCTCTTACGTACTTTTGGTTGTTTATGCTACCCTCACTTATATCCTCATCACAAACTTGAACCTCGTGCCACGCCTGTAATATTTTTGGTCTTTGCTTTTAACCATCGCGGTTATCGTTGTTTTGACTTAACAACGAAAACTGTCACTATTTTGCGACATGTTACCTTTGATGAATCTGTATTTCCATATGCGACCACACAACCTGCCTCGGTGCCCACCTACACCTTTTTGGTCAATATTCCCGATCTTACACCACCTATATTGCCTGTTGCGCCTCTCACCACTACCTCACATAACTTAAATAACTCCACTATGACCCAAACAGCTCCTATGGATCAACCCATTCCTACCGCAACTACCAACAGCCCACCAACCTCACCTATGGCCCAATCACTAACCGACCTAACCCTTACTCTCGATTCACCAGATTCTCACATAAATGCCCCTCTTATAATTAGTAATCCACCAGTTAACCCGAATCCCACATCAGTTTACCCTATGGTCACACGTTTTCGTGTCGGGTTTAATCGACCCACTGAGTGTCTTAGTTTACTTGTCTCTTCGTTCTCTTCTTTACCCAAGTCTTATCGTGATGCTTTTAATGATCCAAATTGGCAACATGCTATGTGTGATGAGTACACTGCACTTATTAAGAATCAAACTTGGGCTTTAGTACCCCGCCCTCCAGATGCTAATATTGTTCAGTGTATATGGCTTTTCCGCCACAAGTATTTAGCTGATGGTTCTCTTAGTCGTTACAAGGCTCGCCTTGTAGCGAATGGTAGTACTCAGTTAGAGGGGATTGATGTTGATGGGACCTTTAGCCCTGTTGTTAAACCGGGTACTATTCGGACTGTTCTTAGTTTGGATACTTCTCGACATTGGCTTGTTCATCAGCTTGATGTTAAGAATGCCTTTTTGCATGGTGACATATCAAAGACTGTTATATGCATCAGCCTCCAGGGTTTCATGATTCTCAACACCCTGATTATGTGTGTCTTCTATAGCGTTCACTTTATGGGCTCAAGAAAGCCCCTCAAGCTTGGTTTCAGCTATTTTCATCTTATATTACTCTAGTTGGATTTCATCACAGTCGCTGTGATACATCTTTGTTTATCTATAGACAGGGGACGGATACTGCTTATTTACTATTATATGTTGATGACATTGTGCTCACTGCTTCTTCTAAGCGTTTAATACAGCAGATTATTCATTCTCTTCATCAGGAGTTTTCTATGACTGACCTTGGTTCTCTAAATTATTTTCTAGGCATTTCGGTTCATCGTGATTCTTTAGGGATGTTTCTCTCTTAGCGTAAGTATGCTGGTGAGATTCTTGAGAGGGCTGATATGGTTAATTATAATCCTAGTCGGACTCCTATTGACACTGAGTCCAAACTAGGTGGTGATGGTAATGTTGTTTCTGATCCAACTTTGTATCGCAGTCTTGCAGGTTCACTTCAGTATCTTACATTTACTCGCCTAGATATTTCATATGCAGTTCAGCAGGTTTGTCTTTATATGCATGATCCTCAGGAGCCTCATTTATCTGCTCTTAAGAGGATTTGGCGGTATGTTCGTGGAACTTTAGATTATGGGCTACAATTATTCTCTGCTTCTACCACATATTTGGTTGCTTTTTCAGATGCAGATTGGGCTGGTTGTCCCACTACCAGACGTTCTACATCCGGTTACTGTGTTTTTCTTGGCAGTAATCTACCATCATGGTCCTCTAAGCGTCAGCCGACGCTTTCTCGTTCCAGTGTTGAGGCATAGTATCGTGGAGTTGCCAATGCTCTTGCTGAGACTTGTTGGTTACGCAATTTATTGCGTGAGTTACACACTCCACTGTCTTCCTCTACGCTTGTTTATTGTGATAACGTTAGTGCTGTTTACTTATCTTTTAATCCAGTTCAGCATCAGCGTACGAAGCATATTGAGATAGACATACATTTTGTTCGAGATTTAGTTGCCGCTGGTCATGTTCGTGTGTTTCATGTACCTTCTCGTTATCAGTATGCCGATATTTTCACCAAGGGATTGCCATCTGCTTTGTTTGAAGAATTTCGGTCCATTTTGAGTGTCTGGTGTCCTCCCGCTCAAACTGCGGGGGAGTGTTAGCCCGTACTTAGTTAGGATTATTTGTAATGGGCTCTAGCCCACTTCTAGAATGATCTAATCCCTTGTATATATTATGTCGTATGGTAATGAGATAAGGTAGTTGACAATGATAAATTCAACCTTTTACTATATATTAAATATATAATATAATATATAATAAGAATCAAAAATACCAATCAAAATCAATTATAGTAAACTGGGAAGCACGTGATTCCCGGGTCGTTTTCCCAACGAGGCGTGAAATTGACGGTCACGTTATTGGTTTGACTTTTGGATGCTTGAATAACAAAGTTATAATGGGTTTTCTAAATCTATGGGAAAAACATAAAAAGGCAACGGGAAAACTTAAAAACTACGGGAAAAACAAGCAAAGGCACGAGAATTTAAACTTAAAACTACGGGAAAGCATAAAAAGACAATTAAATAACTTAAAAATCTACGGGAAGCATAAATAAGGCATAAAAGGAAATCCTAAACCCTAAAATGATTTTTTAAGTTTTCCTAATCCTAAATGACTAATTTATAAGAAAAGTTAAAGAAAGTCCAAAAACGAGAGCTTGTAAAGTTGAAAAACGAAGAAAACAAGAACGGGATTCTAATCCCGTTCTTTAAAAAAACAAAATTTTGCAAAAATAAACCTACGGATGCAAATTTATTTTTCTTAGGTCCTACATGATAAAAGAAAATTTTGAAAAAAAGAATTTTATTTTTTTGATTTTTTAATAATTTTTTATGATTTAAATACTGTTTTAATCTAAATTAATTATAAAAAATACTAAACTAAGGTGGAAAATTTTGAAAAATTCACAGAAAGTACATTTGACTATGCTGGATTTAAGAAAAATAAAAGCTGAAAAATTGGCTTAACAAATAAGCAGTAATTAAGCAAATAAGATTAATAAGCTAAAACTAAAAAACTACCTTAAATAATAAATGTTGTAGGGTATAACCTAAAAAAGACCCTAGGGCAGTTGGACGTGTGTGTTGTGCTAGAACGTGGGCTATACAAAGGGGGAGGTCATGGGATCAACCCCCATGCCTCCCTTTTTGAAAAACATTTTTTTTCATTTTTTCTTTTTACTAACTTATGGAATAGACAAAGATAAGCAGATTTTAAAAAAGAAACTTTTTTCAAAAAGTGAAAATAAGCTGAGAAATAGGGTAAATAAGCTAACAGTTTCACTATTTTAACTAAGTGACTACTACACTAACTGTTAAGCTACTAGAGGACAAAATAAGCTAAGGGGAATCACAAATAAGCAAAGACAGATAAGCACTAACATCTAATAAGCAAATTCAAACAAAAATAAGCTAGGGAAGATAGACAGATAAGCAAGAAAAGGCAGATAAGCTAATGGCAAAAACTGACAAGGCAGCCTAAGGACAAATATTTGAGCTTAATTTTAAGCACTAAGAAGGTACCTAAATGGCTTAAGGCTTATAACAGCTTAAAGAATAGCTTATTGGCTTTCTAAAACAGCAAATAAAAAATGATTTGAAACAAAGTTAAGCAATGAAAAGGACTTGGAAAACAGACTGCTAGCACTAGTATGTGCTGATTGGTTTTTCTGAAAAGACAAAAGGACAAGTTCAGACCTAAAAATAACCTAACAAATAAGCTTCAAAATATAAACTAAGTTAAAACAGATTAACATCACCCACAAATGAGCTTATGCTCCAAAGTTCAAGCTCTAAAAACACTTTTAAACATCTGAAATTTGAGAATGAAAAAGAAAGCTTTTGACTAGAAAAATACTTGACCAATATTGACCGATTTGAATAAAACAAAAGGAGACTAAAAGGAAAACATGCTACTGCATTAAGTCACTTGAAAGAACACATAAACAACACTAAAAAGGTGGATGTGAAGGCTAAATCAATCAAGTACTTCAAAACTGTTTTGCAACACAGATTTAAAGAATTTTTTAGAAAAACTTAAAAACAAACATTTAACTCTAAAACTTTTGAAAAACAGCTTAAAAAAACTTAAAAAGACTTAAAATACTTAAAAAGACTTAAAAACAGCTTACCAAGTTACCCAAATGACTCAAAACAACTTTGACACTAATTTGACCCGTTTTGAGCCCCTGACCCAAACACCCCCTTAAATCTT
>BQNB010054755.1:8675-33656 GCA_026074375.1 Tanacetum coccineum | reverse complement strand
CAATGACGCATTAAGGTGTGTTGGTTGCTTGCAAGTTGTAGTGCCTTGCTGACTACGAAAAACCAGTACTCTAACGATTGCAGATAGTGAATCACATATTATAGACTCATTAGCCATCAAAAAGCACCAACATGCTGCATCTTTGAAATATTGGTATATCTAGTTATTTCCAGTATTCGTTTTATTGGAACAATTTGCTTTCAACATGTTTGTTAAATCATGATCCCACCAATAGACCAGTAGTATGAAAACTAAGAGAGCTGTGGCCCATTAAACATTGGGGTGTAACTAGGCCCATATAAAAGATAAGAATATAGCAGAATTGGGCCATGCATATGTTCATCATCAAATGGATAAAAGCACATTTTTTTATTAGGGTACACCAGAGATGCAAATAAAAACCGGTTTTTTTAAAAACCGGTCCAAAAAACCGGAACCTGTTTTAAAAAAAACCGGTTTTTATTTAACCGAACCGGTTAGACAGGTTTTCGGGTTTAATAAGCGACCGGTTTTTTACCGGTTTTAAACCCGGTTTTATCCGGTTTTTTAAAATAACCGGTTTTAACCGGTTTTTTATTTTTTTATTTCAAATTTTTTTTATATAGCCGTTTAAAAAAAACAGGTTTTAACCGGTTAAAAAAACCGGTCAACACTAGCCGTTATATACTTTTTTTTAAAAAAACTGGTTTTAACCGGGTTTTAAAAAAAAAAATTCAAACGGTCATCTAGCCGTTTATACCCGTCTTTTTTGTTTTTTTGTTTTTCTTTATGATTTTAAGCCATGGATTGGTAGTATAAATACATGTAATGAGTTGGGGTTGAAAACACATCAAAAACACTCACTAATCTCTCTTTAATCTCTCTAATCGTGATATATATACTCTAATTTCTCTATTTGTATTTGTTTAGTATGTTTCCGGTGTATTGTTTAGTTAAATGTTTGATAATTAACAAGTTTATTAAATAAATGTTCGAAGTTTTAAATTCCGAAAAAAACCGAACCGGTATAAAAACCGATTCCGAACATTTATAACCGAAAAAAACCGATTTAGGAAAAACCGAAAAAACCGAAACCGGTTATTAGAAAACCGGTTTTTTTTAAACCGGTTTTCTAAAAACCGAAAACCGGTTTTAACCGATTTTTTTGCACCTCTACCAGGAGTCGAGTTTGTGATTCAGGTTCGATCTGCAAATACATATAATTAGTACTTGAGCCACTTAATCAACTGTTACAACGATAAAAACAAGTAAATAGATTTTAGAAATTAGAACTAAAGTAAGGATAACTAAGATTAACAAAATTAAAGGATACTGCTCAAATATTCAATAACTTCCTATCAATGTAATCGGCACAAGTAACTACACAAAGATAAAGTATTTTGTATTCAAAATGTATCCTAAATACAGTAATGTTTAGTTAATATGGGCAACTTTAGTAGCTTCCTCTGAAATCAATGATTAACATTTCAGCATGTTTAATTAATATGTGGAGTTTAATTTCGAATAACGGTCTTCTAAATGATTAAGAAACAATATAAACGAAGGAGATAATGTAGTTATTAGATTACTCATTGCTTCATATGTAGCTGGATCATGGTCTGCAAATTGTGCAATTCTGCCTGATAATTTGATTTATAAATTGTTATGATATATTTTGAAATTATATGATGATTAATGAAAAAGAAATAGAATGTGAACCCACTTTCAGACCGTGATACTTTTGTTCAATGACTTTGAGCTCAATCAAAGCCTCTTCTCGCGCATCCTGGTCATGGTTGATCTGTTGATGTTAGAAAGTATTAGTCATAGAAGATACCCAGAAATTGCTTTCAAAATCATATTTAGAATAGCAAAAACTTAAGTGGCTAACTTATAGAATCCCCACGGCCTTTCTTTCAAAATCATATCCATGAAGACCTCCGGAAAATGTATGTGTGAGATGGTGAGTGTGAATAATCCAGGGATAGAAAACGATGTAAGCATGCGACGCATAGCAACATATTAGGCTAGAAACAGATGCCATTATAAAACTTTAGAATAACAGTGACATATAAGCAATTAAGCATACAACGTATGAAAGCATAGATTTGATAAAGCACATAAGAGCAAGTGCACGTGGTACAAGAGAAGGAAGACTCCAAAAGTATACCTGAAACGTTAATAGATGAGTCATTGATTCTAGAAGCAGAAACACATATTCTCCATTGCAATGTGACTGTTTTGACAATAGATGAGTCAGATATAGCATGCATGAGGAGGTAATTTCATTACTTTGTTCAGAACTGACGTCTCAAAATAAATAGGTTGCTAACTAGGACCGCGTCCAGAAGCATTTCTTACCGAGGTTCCTATCTTATCCTTTGAGAACAGGTCATCATCCACTAGACTTTGGACAACGTCTTTGATAGATTGGCTGATGACGCCTTTCCTCGGTCCCAACTTTTCAAGTTCCTTCAGCTGACATGTGTACAGAAAGCATACATTAGCATAAGTTTCAAACATAACAGAACGCCACCAAAGTGTTTACATGCATACAAATAGAACTTAGTGAAGCACTCGATCACATAGAGTATTTCAGTGAATATCAAACTTATAATGAACAATCCCAACTTTTAAATGACTTCAAAAGGACAGAAAAAATCTATTACGTACAAGCCATTTATGAGTGTAGAATAGCAACCTTCCCACTTATGCTAAAAAGAATATTTGTTACATACATTCAAAACTACTGTAGCTGTCTATCGTCTAAGACAGATTCGCATACATCATCCAAATGTTTAAGAATTTTTATTTCCACTGTCTCATTAGCTAATACTTGTACCGTCATTTTGCAAGATAAGATGGCCAAACTTACTAGATTCTTACATCTAACACCGTTTTTATGGAAAACAAAAGATAAATGGAATTTGTAGAAGTCATACGCCAGTCAATCTTACCAGTCTACGACATGTTGTGCAGCGTTGACCAGCTGTACCAACCGCAGCAAACAAGACAGACCGAACAACAAGTTTGACATTTGCATCATCCAAAACTATTAATGCATTGTTACCACCCAATTCAAGCAGACATTTACCAAACCTTTGACTCACTTTCTGTTAAACCTCAAGACCAACCTGAAGTTTTTGACATCCCATGTGTCAGATACATATATACAAATTTGGAATGATGAAGGATACCAAAATTTCCACCCGAAATCGTTACATACAGAATAAGTAATTACAGTACCTTTGAACTTCTGGTGAATGAAACAAAGGGAATATGTGTGTCTGCTGCTATAGCTTGACCAATGTCAGCACCTCCACAAAATGAGGTGATAATAGAGGCTGGTAAACTGTTCTTTCCTAGAACTTCTGCAATCAGCTTAATCTCATAAAGCATACCAGTAAAACGTTGTGAATCAAGAACAATACCTGCACAATAAAGCATCCAAACGTTAAGCATCTTACACCATTTATCGTTAGGTTATATGGTATATGATAATTGCACTGACATGTTGCAACATTATCATAGCTAGTTTTTGACCATTATGTTTAATTATATGCTCCTTTCACAGAAATATTATGCTTCATAGTGGCACAACGAACTAAAAAGTAACTCAGCAAGACTTCAAAGTATTTCTAGAAAACACATACGCACCTTGTCCTCTTGGATATTCAGCCCCTCTTCAAGATGCCTACACTCCTCTCCACATTGAGACCTTAATTCCCTTGGCTCATATTTATGTTGGTTCTTGAGTATTTTCTGGATCAAATGTGAAAGTAAGCAATTTGAAATTACATGAAACTAATCTAAACCATTAAAAAGAATATACCTTTTCTAAATTTTCATTCTTAGCCGAAATTTCATTCTTTTCTCAACCATTCGCATTAATTATATTTATCTTAACAATTTCCACTGTCCAAATTTCTCGCCCAGTTTTAAATAGAAACGCTTGATGAACTTAATTCTCGTCCAGCTTACTTTTTATTTCTTATATTTTCTAAGCTGACTATTGAAACAATACAAACAGTCAATAGTGTCAAATCTGATTGACCTATACAATAGCATTTAGGTATTAAGGCCTACACAAACTAGCATTAAGCACATACAACGGCTACTTGATGTGCTATACAAAATGGCAAGAGTATTCATAAGAAAACGTTAGTTATCAGCAAATTGTCTCAACACATAACGTAGAAAACGTCATTATGTATAACAAGTTCTCCTATTTTGTCCCTTATCTATCCATGAAGCCTCCGGAAAATGTATGTGTGGATGGGTGAGTGTGAAAAAATAACAGGGATAGAAAAGGATGTATGCACTGCGACGCATAGCAACATATTAGCTAAGAAACATATTGCCATTATAAAATCTTTTAGAATAACATTGGACATATAAGCAGTTAGCATACAACGTATAAAAGCATAGATTTTTTTTCGAATAAGCACATAAGAGACGTGCAAGGGGTACAAGAGGATATAATAAAATGCAATTATTAAGAAAGGAGCCATACCTTAAGAACAGATTAATAAATGTAAGTGTAATGTTTCAAAGTTAATGTAGTTCACCAAGGATTTGATTATTTCCAGAAAATTACCCCACTTAAACTTAGCAATAAACTATATAATGGATCCAAACAAAACTAAAAGATGATTTAGAGGCTAGTTGACACCATGTTAATGTCCAAACTTTAGGAGCATGCCAATGGGTCCTAGTACTTCTAGATCCTTAAGTAAATAATGCTATAACGGAATCATAGTTTGATTTAGTACTCATCGCCAGAAAAAGCCTATTATGATTTTACCTTTGCCAACCCAAGTAGAAGGCTCGTGCATATCGATTCTGGGGGCTTTGTTGTAGTAATGTGGCTTATTGACTTCCTTTACAGATGCCATGTAGTATAGTCCAGCCTTTTCATAATCACCCTGCATTGCACGCAACAAAGACCTAATAAGGAGTTAAGGACACTAGAAGGGAAATGCATTGCCTACACTAGGTACAAGCTATACATGAAATGTAAACTCAGTGCAAGGTTTTTCAGATGCCCACACACCTGGATTTAGAGCAAATATAGAAAATATGCACTTTGAGATAAGTTTACCTCTTAAGGGAATAACCTATCTATTTATAACCACATACTATATGTAGTATCTCTAAGTTTGCCGCCACCTAATAAGCATTCTTAACTAGTTTAACTAAATAACTTGAATATGTAACTGAACAAAAATATAACTAAAAAGTGACTATAAAACTACCTACCTAAACCAATGTCTACAACCGTTAACCATCCCCAATCACTTAACGACGATGTTAAATCCGAACAAAACTCCGACCTCATTCCACCTATAACCACATTGATCCAGTCAACTATTAATGTTTTCATTAAGGCGTTTTATCAAACACTTTGTGTTCATGCTGAAAATGAAAAAAAAAACTAAACTAGCAATTATATGATAAATGAGCACATCAATCCTGTTACATCTAGCCTAATATACCAATTCATCCATTGATTTGACAACTATAGCAATAAGTAGTTCAATAAAACATCAATTTTAAAATTAGGTTAAACTCTATTTTACAATAACAAAGATGATTGATAATGATAAAAAGGGAATCACAGATTAACCAAATGGATGTATCGAAATAGGCGGCGATGACGGTGACGGAGAGAAGACGGCGATGGTGACGGTGTGACGACGGTCCGACGTCGTTAACATTCGGTGAAGATCGCCGGAAATCGCCTGTAAGGTTTATGTGGAATGAAAATGAGAAGTTGGGGAAAAATAATGGATGAAAGAGTGGCGGGTGAAACTAACCCTTTGAGTTAAAAACTAACGTGGTGTTTTTTTGATAAGTTACTTTTTTTTATACGTTTGGTAAAGTTTTTTTTATAAGTTACTTTTTTTTACATGTTTGGTAAAGTTTTTTTTTCGTATTTATACATTAATGAAAAATGTGTTTGAAAGTTTATGTCTCAAACACGGATTTAAACGCGATCTCTATTTTTTTTACAAATGGTGTTTTCCCTCAACTAAACGCACCCTAAATATTTGCAATTTTGCATATTTTTTTATAATACTGATTTTTTTATATCTTTAACGTGTGATAGTGATTACATTTTTTGGAAAAATACACAAATATGTAAGTTTTAATAAGTATACATATAATAAACATTACTTTTATTGTTAGTCATTTTATAGAATTAGCAATGTGTAAAAAAGTGACCAAAATTTCGTCACTGGCGTTTATCGTGTCAGTGACCAAATATCTCGTCACTACTCTAGATCAAAATTACCTAGCATGTAATTTTGTGACTACATAATGACCACTTATAAGTTTCGTCACTGTCTTTATACCAGTGACGAAAAATAGTGACCATAAATAATATTCGTCACTATTTTTCTCTAAATAGTGACCAAATGAAAAAGTCGTCACTCAATTCTCGTCACTATAGCCCTTTTTTCTTGTAGTGCGTTATTAATATTTGATAAGTTTCTCTTATATAAAAATTCTTTAAGGATTAACATAATTACAAACATGGATTGATAAAGAAAATTTATCTAGGTAGAAATCAATATAATCTTTGCTGGTTGATCTTTTGATTTTATGATGATCAACTAATTATCAATTAGTTAAATTCCACGTTTATCGCTTGATATTAATACTCCATGCTTAATGGTTTGAATTTAGACAAGAAAATTTACCAGCAACCAATCATATGGCTAGGTATTTACAAAGGGTTCAAGAATACCTCGTTAATCAAAGTTTCTTTGAATTCACGCAAACTCCGATTTCTTGTGTGCAATGAATACAAGCTCGAATCATTTTTTTCTTTTTCTTCAGTATCGCTTGTGCTGATAAGTGTGGTGAAACACGGCTCTAATAGCAAAACATATAACCGAAAGAAGAGGAGAGTAGAGAAACATCGAGGCAATAAGTTTCATTGCTATTGATCTCACAAACAACAAATATGAACCTTATTTATAGCAGCTCTCTAATCAAAGTTTAGTACATCATTATAATTGAGGGAAAAAAAAGTTGAGAGGTTTAAGGTATACAGATATCACACTCATAATTATTCATAAACAAATGCCCAGTTTAACCTTTTTTTTTTCTTCAAAAAATTACATTTTACTCGTATTTATTGGTAGTATAACAAATGTTAAATAGAGTAATAAAAATCAGCACATGGAGTGATGGACCATGATCCTTCCAACAATTTTTTGTAGGGATGAGCAGTGGGTTTAGAACTTGGTGGATGGAACCCGGACACCGATGGATCGATAATCGAATTTTGAAAAACGTAGGAACGAGAACGTCACCATATAATATATTTCGGTTCTCCGGATTCGGTTCAGTTCTGGTTTCGATTCTTTGGGTCTGCCCGGATAGGAACCGACTTTCTGAAAGCAAAAGAATCCTCATGCACTAATGCGTTAAGCTAATAAAAATCACAAAAAAATTACTTTTAAGCATTTGCAACCATTTATGTTTAAAGCAATAACATTTAACAACTAAAGCATAAGTTCAAATAAACAATCATTTTATAGTTCGCAAGTTCAATAATTGCATAACAATCCGAAAAACAAAATAAAATAATTTCAAATTTTGTCTAACAAAATAAATAGAACGGTTTTATGGTCACATGGACTGAAATTAGCCCATTATCGAAAGCGTTCCAATTTTGTCGTATACGACATGCTAATTGTATATATAACATTTGTTTTAAAAAAAAGTACCGATAATTTTCTAGGACCTAAATATGGCCATGTTTATAACATTTGTTTTGAATGTTTCTTAATTCCTTTACACTTTTAGCATATCATTTTCTAGCTTCTTTTTTATACTCTTTGATGATTCCTTCTTGACTAACCAAGTTTTCTTATTTTAACCCTTGGCCGCATTTTATTCCATTTTTATACTTTAGTCGTGTCTTTTTTTCATGATTAGTACATCTTTATGCTCCTTTTTCTCAATGAAGTTCAGTTTATAGAAAACCATATTTGACATTTCAAATCATTTGACTTTAAGAACGTCAGAACGACATCTATGCATCAAATCATTTGACATCTATGCATCAAGCACGATAAAAGACCATTTTCAAGCTGTACATATGTGGTATGTACGTACGGTAATGTGAAGTTGATGCTAGCAAAATGGATTAGCGATTTCCCGAATATATGTATATCAGTTAACTAAATTAAAGTCCAATTTTTAACTTTGGATTAGCGATATCATCATTAATGTGCTTTGTTAGCACCCTGTGTACTTGCTGCTGCTTCTTTGCGATCTTGTTTTTAGCTGCCTTGTTCTAGCGAAATTACGCTAGTAAAAAAATATCGCTTATCACTATTCAGTTTTGATCCTTTTGAGCTTTAGTTTAGAGTAACCTGAACAATATAATGTACGTTAATCTTGCATGCATGCATGTTTTTACGTTTACGTCATACTTTGGTAAAACAATCACTAAATAACTCGAGCTGATTCAGGCTTAGATAAAATGTATTTAAAAACATAAAATGACATGCATGTGATGTCAGGGACGGATGTATTTGTTGAACTTTAAAAAAGTATCACAATACCCATCAAACTTTCAAATTTGTGCTATTATCATACGTTTGATGACGAGGCAATGACGTAGCATACTAAAGTCTGACACGTGCACCATTTAATAACATGACAAGAATTCTCAACAAATGTATGGATAATAGCACAAATTTTGAAAGTTGGATGGGTACTAAAAATACTTGATTTATCATTTCGATCTTAGTTTTTTCTTCCACATTTTGTTGCCATTGCAAAAAAAAAAAATTTGCCCCTCACAAACGATATTCCTTGGTCCGTCACTATGTGATGTAACATTAGGTTATACATATGTTGTGCTTTTTGGGACTGTTGGAAAAAAGTAGGCAAGAAGTGTGTGTATATAAATTTTGTATCTTTTTGGTTTGAAATTCTTATTAGGAGGAGACGTAAAACAACTAATAATATGGTCTTTGAATTAAAAACAAGAGTTTGTCAAAAGAATACAGCATACTTTATCAGTTTCTAATTATCATATCTGCTCCTTTGTTCTTTTACAAAAACTGTCCGTTAAGAGGGGTATTTTAGTCATTTCAGGTCAACCAAAGACCAAAAGTGGAGTCAAACCTTCAAAATACGGACTGTTTTTGCAATTTCGAAATTCGACGGACCAAATCTGCAATTTGGCCAAACCACAAGGATGTTCGAGATAAAACAGTTGGAACATAGGCTCGTGTAATACCCAACTTGTACATGTAGAATTTATTCTCAATAGCAATGATTTAACAACATACAAACAGTATATTCTATTGATGTCTCTCTAGGTACTTGATCACTTGTCTAAGATTTTGGTAGGTACTTGATCTATTGTCAAATAAAAGTGAACAACAAAGTTACGATGATTTATAGGAAGTTTAATACTGGTAATTTGGTTGAGTTTGTAATCTGCAAAATATTTGCTATCCCACTTTTGAAGATTTTCAAAATATCTAACTTTGATGGTACTTCTGAAAGTTATTATTTGAATCAATGTCTAGCAACCTTATATAGACGCAATACATCTGCGTCAAAATGCTCGTCTCTCCCGGTAATTGAAACCAGAAAACCACTGATTTACGTTTTCCTTTGTTCGGTTTTCAGAATTGATAACCCATTATGCCGCGTCAGTAAGTTTATCAAAAGCAAAGTTCTTACTTTTATAAATAAAGTATGAAGTATGAAGTGTGAAATATGAGCTGTGAAGTGTGGGCTTTGAACACTCCATTAAGATTTACTCCAAACCATTACTCTAACAGGTTATTCGTTTGGGTAACAATAACATCAGCGCATTAAAACCATTATAAATTCATACATTTACATTTTACACGTAGAAGCTCTAGTGCTTTTTACTGTACAATGGGCTCTCTCTTTGGCCTGGCTCCACTTTGGGCCGTCAATTATTTATGTTTTATTTTCTAATTTCTTGTGGCCAAAAATATGGGGAAAAAATATTACAAAGTACCGATTTCAACTTTAAAATAATCGATATAGTCACAAACGTACAACTTTAGATTGCATTAAACAGTGTCATTTAAAAAAAAAAACCATATAGTAAAACAAAAACTTTACATATGAGGCCCACAATTTAAGCCCATATAGAAAAAAAAAACTATTAACACGAGACAAAAAAAATTCGAAAAAAAAAACCTAAAAAAAAAAATTACGCCCGAACAACGCCGGAATAAACTCCTATAAGGAAAAAAAAACAAAATTATTACACATGATACCGGAAAATAAAACCCGCACTATTAAACATGAGACGAAAAAATAACCGCACAAAAAAAGAATATAACAAAGAAAAAAACTTTTAAAATGAGGCTCAACAACATAAGGTCATATCAGGAAAAAAACACCCAAACTATCTACCATGAGACGAAAAAAATAAACCGCACAAAATTAAATATCATAATAATAATAACAATGGCCGAAACACACGCGCGATAAAATTAAGGTTCCCGTAGCAACGTCGCGGGTTAATCTGTTGTATATACACATTTACCATTACATAAATGCCCAAAATAGTAAGGGCTTTATGTTCATCGATGAAACAGAGTAGCTATATCGGCCAGGGCCGTGGTTACTGTTCATCGGCCCAAAAAAAACTTTATACCGGTGGTTACTGTTCATCGTCACCTTTTAACTATTTACGATTTTCTTACACAAAAATTCCCGTAAAAAAATTTACAAAACCGTCCCAAAAAAAGAAAATATTCGGGAAAATATTAGCCCGTCCCAACGCAAATTTTTTTCCCCGAATCATACAAAAAAAGAAAATATTAAAAATTAGCCCCGCATAACGCATCGCCAAAAAAAAACCCCCGAAACGTAAAAAAAATTATTCGGGAAAAAATTAGCCCCGCCGCAACGCGCGGGTTCATTTGCTTGTTATAAATATACACATTCACGGACAAAAACGAAGTCGTTTTGACTTCGGGCCACCTGCTACAGTAACGGGCTCCCATTTTGGGCCAGCCCGATTTTAGTTTTTTTTTTTAATTATTTTTTTTTGTTTTTTTTTAAATTTGTATGCACAAAGTAGGAGGGAAAAAAAATATTACAAAAGTTCCGATTTATTCAGATAAAAAAAATACCCGCGGAAACATCTTCGATACCTAATAACTTTAAAATAATCGATATGGTCACAAACGTACAACCCATTATATTAAAAAAAACCCATATAGCAAAAAAAAAACACTTTAAACATGAGGCCCAACACATAAGCCATATAAAAAAATTATTACTAAAAATATACACATTTGTCGACAAACTAGCCTAAAATTCGCATAAAATGTGGCCCAAAGTAAAAAAAAAAAAAAAACTAGCCCAAAATTAGCCTGAAATCTGGCCCAAAGTAAAAAAAAATACAAAACGATACCAATCAACTTGTTAACAAATTACCGATTTCTTTACACCAAAAAATCCCGTAAAAAAAACTAACAAAAAAACACGTCAAGTTTTTATTGTTCACAGACTAAACTTTTTTAACATTTCATCGGCAAAAAAAAAAGAGTATCGAACCGTCCCACAAAAAAAGAAAATATTTCGCGGGAAAAAATTAACCCCGTCCCCAACGCAATTTTTTTCCCGAACTACACAAAAAAGGAAATATCCGAGAAAAAATAGCCCAAAAAAAAAACTCCTCCAAAATAGCCAAAATTTGGCCCAAAGTAAAAAAAAATACAAAACGGACCCTCACCTTTTAACTATTTATGATTTTCTTACACAAAAATTCCCGTAAAAAAATTTACAAAACCGTCCCAAAAAAATAAAATATTCGAGAAAAAATTAGCCCGTCCCAACGCAAATTTTTTTTCCCCGAATCATAAAAAAAAAGAAAATATTAAAAATTAGCCCCGCCATAACGCATCGGCAAAAAAAAACCCCCGAAATGTAAAAAAAAAAATTATTCGGGAAAAAATTAGTCCCGCCGCAACGCGCGGGTTCTTTTGCTTGTTTTTTATTATTATATGTGCTTGATGTTAAACTTGACTCTAAGGGGGTGTTTGGCTAAGCTTATGCGTTGGGCTTAGGCTTATGTTATATAAGCGGCTTATGGCTTATATATCGTAAGCTTATAAGCCCACCTTGAGTGTTTGAATTAACTTATATTTAGTAAGTTTATAACTTCAAATGTTTGGTTTATTTTAAAGTGGTAAATACATAAGAGTACCATGAGTTGAAAAATATTAATGTTAGATTAAGTATAGATTAGAGGGTAAATTTGAAATTTATAATTACAGTTAATAAGCCCAACCCACTTAAAACCACATTTTTGTGCATTATCCAAAACCAGCCACCCCCTTATATAAGCTCATAGAAGCCACAACATATAAGCTTCAGCCAAAACACTTAGTAATGGGCTATATATGACAATATAAATAGCTAATAAGCTCATAAGCCTATCATATAAGCTTAGCCAAACACCCCCTAAACCACCTTGAGGCTTATTTTTGTATAGAATTATGCTTGGGTTTGTAAAAGATTAGAATCATTAAATTGAGTTATGGATACTGAAATGGTTCTTTGTTTGTATTACAAAATGTTCATGTGGGTTCTGCAACATAAGTACAACAGATACATTTTAACTGGACAATGAAGTGATTCTATATAAGAACAACATATGTTTACTTAGATTATTTGAGTCGTTGATGACGCGAGTCTGACTTTTTTTTATGTTCTTGCTAATTTAAACTTTTTGGTCTTCTGGTGCTTCAAGTGTGAAGGTAATTTTATGTTTTTTGTAGTAAGTCCAAATTTGATTTCCTTTGTTGTAAGCTTTTCATTGATTTACCTTTTGTTGAATTATGAGTTACAGGTTAAATAATGGCTCATATATCCTTACTGATCTATTCTAGATTGAAAAACATGAAATTATGATTTCTTTTGCTTTAAGCTTTTAGACTGATGTAGCTTTTGTTTCATGAGTATTGTCGGCTTTAACAATCATCTAAATTCTATTACAATCGTTTAAAACTATAAAGTAGTGAAAATTTGCCCGCACGGTAAATATTGAGTACCAAAACCAAACTGTGATACCGGATCACATTTTTTTAGTCAATGATGAACCTTTCAGCCAAGATCTAAACCTATGAGGCAAGGTAGAAAAGCAAAGATCTAATGCTACAGCTATCAAAGTATTAGTATAATGAACCAAACTATCTTAGCATAGATAATTTTTTTAATTCATTGCAAGCTTTCCAAGAGCAAGTAGTGAGCTGGCTATTATAGTTCTGATTCTATTGTTTTTGCTTCAGCTGGAAAGGTGTATTCCTCTACTCCTGTGTGTGCTTGATGTCCACTTTTCATGCAGCTGCTTTAGTATCTACCGGTAACAGATAGGTTTAAGGTATTTATGATTGAACATGAAAATGATGCAAGCCATAGTTACAACTTATGGTAAGACATGCACGTGAAAGGAAAACAAATGACTGTGAGATGACTTGAAATATTGTTCAAACACACATGCCCATATATCTTAAGTTGATAAGCACTTGAAAGAGTCTGAAAGTTTATTACTATCATTTTTATTGTGTAGGTATTTTCCGGTGAACACCGGAAGGTGTAGCGACGTGTTAAATGGGGCATATAAGCATTTCTAAGTGTTTTGACGAAACTACTTATATAGCCTCAGGGTGTTTGGAATTGCTTATTTGAAGTTTCATGATGCAGATGACACCATTGGAATTGTGCTGATAGAACTAAGAACGTGGTTATATGTCTTTCAATACTCAGTCTGTATCAGCGAACACACATATTACTTAGTCATCACTCTCACTTCTCCTCTACTCTCAATGTGAAGTTAGTCAGAGTGACATATCACTGGATAGTAAGGGCACACAGAATCAAAGTAACAAACTATATAAGTCCAACAAGTGACATATACATAGTGACCAAAAGTACAGAGTGTAAGGACACGATATACTTCTTAACAAGGCAAGATACTCTACAGTATCTTTCTGACACATCTCACTAAGCCCCTCCCCTTATGGCCTAATAACATCATCTTCGTCACCTTTAAATAAAAGCTATAACTTATAAAATGTGCAAGTATACTTTCATTTCTTTTTATTATCAAGATAATTAGCTAGTCATATTTCTTCCATAATTTCATGGGATGATCTACAACTTAGGGAACATAAGAACACATACATTTAATTACTAGTACATGTACATCTTTAGAGTTAGTAAAGACTAACTCATGACTAGTGGTTTTGACCACTAGTCATCCTTATTTCCCTCAATATGTTCCAACCGCCCCCCCTTTTTGGTCTCTCTTGGATATTTTTGACTAGCTAACTTATCCTTTGACTAGTCCTTATACTTATACTTGCACTTTAGGAAAGATAAAAACATACAACACAATTTCACTTATCAAAAACCAACTCATTCTCTCTTGTTTTGCTTCAAAACCCACGACCAACACCAAATTCATACCAAATCCATACAAAATTTTATTTACAACATTCACATACATTCCTACATGATATCTAAGGTAACCTAAAGTGTTTACAAGGATTGGTTAAGCATTTACAAGTGTTGAAGCAAAAAAAGGAAGATTAGGGTTTCATTGGTTTTTAGGGTTTTCAAGTTGTGCAAGCTAGGGTTTGTAATCTAAACAAGGGTTTAGATTTTGTTGGTTATCACCACACATCATATTAAGGTCATCTAAAACTCTTTATGTCTTTACATTTATCATTTTATGTATATATAAGTTCTATGTAGCAAAATCACCATTTAGGATACTTTTAAACATGTAAAATGGACTTTTAATTGTGATCATGATTTTGTATACTTTTACACATGTTATATAGTTGTTAATATCATGTTATGATGGAAATATAAGTGTTGTACCATGTTGGTTTAAGTGTAAAAAGTATATGTATAAACTAGTAATTAAAAGTTTACTTAAGAAAGTTTATGATTTAAAGGTGTTGTTAAGGACTTGTTATCTTGGACACTTGGACAAAGTATGGACTAATGGACACTATAATATGTAAGACATATGATATAAAGCATAGTAATGGACTTGTAACAAGATGGTTAAGCTTAAAAGTGCAAAAACTAAGTTTAAACATGTTTTTATGAAAAACATCAAAACTTTCTGTTTTAATTCGACACATAACCTATTTATTTTATATTTTTATAAAATAGTACGTCTCATGACGATTCCAAAAAGGTAAGAAACTCGAAAAACGGATTAATAACGAAGAAGATACGTAGTTTACAAGTTATACGTTAATTAAACGCGTTATAAAAGAAATTTTATAAAAACAAGTTACAAAATACTACTGATATATAAGGTTGGTTATTTTTCTCAGATCACACATATTTTTAGGATTCCAAAACAATAAGAATCGTAATTTTTCAATTAATAACGAAGGAGTTATGAATTACGCAAGTTTATGATAATAAATACTTTTATAAAAGTTATTGTTCATCTCAGACATGAACATTTTGAAAACATCATTAATATGATAGAACTTTTAATAACAAAGACGTGCTCGAAAGAATCTCTAAAAACGGAGCTATAACGAATAAAATACAACATTTACGGATTTTACGATAACTAAATCTATAAAAATAAGTTTATAAACTATCATGAACAGTAAAAATCACTATTCACCAGGGGACTAAAAATATGAGAATGTAATATCTTGATAAATCGTCTAAATACGAAAGCGGAGACATAAGAAACGTAAGAAACGGGCTTAAAACGATAAAGTTACATCGTTTTTACTAAAGTGGTATTTATAAACGTTTTACTTTATAAACACGATTTCACAAACGCAATTAGATGGTGATATAGCTATATAGAATTGTATATGGCAAGGCTGTCAAGATCGCGAGTAAACTCGTAAGATCGTACGATCTTACGTGTTTACTAGCTAAGATCGTGTAAGATCGGCATATGATCGCATCTGGGGTGGGATCGTATGTAAGATCGTGGGATCGCACGTAAACTCGTAAGATCGTCACGCGATCCGAGTTCACCTATTTCTATTTTTTTCTATCTTTTGAGTCCATCTCACTTGCTTAGACCCAAACAATGAGCTTTACTAATGTCTAATAAGTCAATCATTGACGTTTCATTTTCTAGACCTGGTTATAGTTTATACCTAAGAGGTGTTTGTTTCTGCTTATATGTGGGTTTATGAGCTTATTTGATTTCGGCTTATATCTCATAAGCCCCAATTTTCTAGCTTATTTTGAGACTTATGGGTTTATATTAGTTTATCATATCGTAATAAACTTATATAAGCCCACAAGTCTCAAAATAAGCAGGAAAATTGAAGCTTATGAAATATAAGCCGAAATCAAAATAATCCGAAAAATTGCATTTTACTTTTACTTTGGTGTTTCAAATTTGATCTTTGACATATTTAAGAGGATATTATATGAATTTATCTTTGATGTTGTGTAGAAATGAAAACAGTTTGACTCGTTTATCCTTTGTTTACAAAACATGACAAATTGGTAGGATCTTACGATCTCGATCGCGAGGTGCAGTATACATTGGTGGTTTTGATTTGGATGTCGCATTAAAGATTTTGTCGCATTACATTTGTATAACTGTTATGGCAGAAATCTTTGTATTTTGAACAAGTAAACAAGTGAAGCTTCGGGCTTTTGTAACAAACAATGTGTTAAATCCAATGTATCAGTTTTAAACGGCTTTTAATGGTCGTTCTTATATATATCTTGTGTTATTGATCTATGAAGTACCACCCCCAACACATATTCCACTGTGACTCAATTTGGGGGGTGTTACACAGATACATTTGGTCTCAGAACTAACACGATAAACACATACAATTCCTCTAATGTTTATGCTTTGTTTTCTTATGCCTAGAAGCAAAGTGTCATTCTTCTAGAATTATCCCGATAAGGATTTCGTGCAACCCAGACATCTATAGGGTCGAATTACTTTATAAGGAAAATGAACTCAACACAATTCTAGTAAGATATCCAGGATTATCACCACACCTACCGAATTCCTAACAAACGTATAAAGTATTTTCTGTGGTAATCATGGTTGGAGGAAGTACTGTGAAGGAGATGACTATGAACTTTGAGAAACTTGATAAGTTTGAAGGGAATGATTTTAGACGTTGGCATAAGAAGATGCATTTCTTGTTGACGACTTTAAAGGTTGTGTATGTTTTGACTACTCCTATGCCAGAGTTGTTGGAGGATGATACAGTGGAAGAAATCAGACGAAGAGAAAAGTGGGAGAACGATGACTACATATGCAGAGGACACATATTAAATGGTATGTCTTACCCTCTATTTAATATATATCATAACGTTGAATCTGCAAAGGAGTTATGGGATTCTCTTGAATACAAGTACATGGCAGAGGATGATTCTAGTAAGAAGTTCCTTATGAGTAATTTTAATAATTATAAGATGGTCGATTCTAGGCATGTCATGGAACAATTCAATGAACTCCTTAGAATCCTTGGACAATACACACAACATGGTTTAAAAATGGATGAGTCTATATCTGTTTCAAGTGTGATAGACAAGTTGCCTCCTTCCTGGAAGAATTTCAAACATAGTTTGAAAAATGGTAAAGACGATTTGTCTTTGGTTCAACTTGGTAGTCACTTGCGCATAGAGGAGTCTCTAAGGGTACAGGAGAGTGACAATGGCAAAGGAAAGGAAGTTGCTGGACCCTCTGTGAATATGATAAAAGAGGGTGGAAAGAATAAAAACAACAAACAAAACAAAGGAAAGAAACATGGTTTCAAGGAGAACGACGGTGGTTCTGGTTCCAACAAGAAACCTAAATTGAAATGTTAGAAGTGTGGCAAGACAGGTCAATTTAAGAGGGATTGCCGTAGTGGAAACAAAAAGAATAACGCAAATACTGGTGGTTCGGGAAAGGGGTCTAAGGACCAATCCTAAGACCAAGGTCAGAATTTAGTGCATGTTTGGAACAAATTTGTTAAATATTCTGTTTCATTAATTTCTGAAGCATTTTATGTGTAGGTTGATGCAATTGTGTGGTGGATTGATTCTGGTGCCACAACTCATGTTTGTAAAGATCATTTTTGATTTAAGACATATGAACTGGTGAAAGACAGATCTGTCCTTTACATGGGTGATGATCATTTCGCTCATATTCATGGAAAAGGAAGTGTGGTGTTGGAATTCAGTTATGGAAAATCTATTACTTTGTTTAATGTGTTGTATGTACCAAAACTTCGTAAGAATTTAATTTCTGGTCCTGTACTAAATAAATGTGGATACAAACAGGTGTATGAATCCGATAAGTATATCTTATTGAAGTCTGGTGTGTTTGTAGGATTTGGTTATTATCACAATGGAATATTTATCTTAAATTAGAATAAAGTTCCTGATGATTCTGGTTCTGTTTATATGTCTTCTTCTACTGTTGTAATTCCTCATTATGGCATGCTTGTTTAAAACATGTGCACTATAAAAGAATGCTTGAAATGTCAAAAGATGATTTAATTCCTGCTATTAATGAAAATTATGAAAAATGTACTACTTTTATGTTAACAAAAATCACTAAACAACCATTTAAAAGTATAACAAGGAAATATATCATACTTGAATTAATACATAGTGATTTGTGCGATTTTCATGCAACACCATCTTTAGGGAATACAAAGTATGTTATAACTTTTATAGATGATGCCTCTAGGTTTTGCTATGTTTACTTGCTACATGCAAAAGATGAAGCCCTAGATAAATTTAGAATTTATAAAACAGAGGTTGAATTACAACAAAATGACTTAATTAAAACTTTACGCACGAATAAAGGTGTTGAATATTATGATCTTATATTTTTCCAATCTGTAAGAATCATTCATGAAACTACAACTCCTTACACACCACAACAAAATGGTGTGGCTGAAAGGAAAAATAGAGCTCTTAAAGAAATGGTTAATTCCATGTTATCTTACTCGGGTTTGAGTGAGGGGTTCTAAGGAGAAGCAATGTTAACGACTTGCTATTTATTGAATAGGGTTCATAATAAAAGGAACAAGACTACCCCATATGAACTTTGGTATAAGAAACGACCCAACTTGTCATTTTTGCGAGTTTGGGGTTGTAGGGCCGTTGTTAGGCTTCCAGACCCAAAAAGGAAAACTTTGGGTGAAAAAGGTATTGACTGCATCTTTGTTGGATATGCTGAGCATTCCAAGGCATATACGTTTTATGTTATTGAACCCAATGACTCTGTTTCTATTAACTCAATTATAGAATCAAGAGATGCAATCTTTGATGAGAATGATTTATCTTCAATACCTAGGCCAAAGGATATTATACCAAATTCTGATGAATCTCAAAGGGATGATCATTCAAATGATGTACCAAGTGAGACTTCCGAACCTCGTAGAGGTAAAAAAGCTAGTAAAGCTAAATCATATGGTTCTGATTTTCAACTATATTTAGTTGAAGGATCAAGAGATCAAATTGGATCACAATACTCTTACTGCTATAGTATTAAGGAGGATCCTAGAACCTATAATGAAGCTATGCAATCTCGAGATGCTGCTTTATGGAAAGAAGCATATTGATGATGAAATTGGTTCTATTATGGAAAATAATACATGGGTCTTGTCTGATTTACCTCCAGGTTGTAAACCTTTAGGTTGCAAATAGATCCTGAAAAGGAAGATGAAAGTCGATGGAACAATTGACAAGTTTAAGGCTCGATTGGTAATCCAAGCCTTTAAACAAAAGGAAGGGATCGATTACTTCGATACCTACGCACCAATTGCTCGTATCACTACAATTAGATTGTTATTAGCTTTAGCATCTATTCACAATCTAGTGATCCATCAAATGGATGTCAAAACAATATTTTTAAATGGTGATTTGGAAGAAGAAGTGTATATGAAGCAACCGGAAGGATTGTTATGCCAGGTAATGAGCATAAGGTGTGTAAGCTATTTAATTCATTGTATGGGATGAAACAAGCACCTAAATAGTGGCATCAAAAGTTTGATGAGGTTGTGTTGTCAAGTGGTTTTCTCTTAAACCAATCTGACAAATGTGTATATAGAAAATTTGATTACTCCGGTAAAGGTGTTATAATTTTTGTATATGTTGATGACATGTTGATATTTGGCACTTTTTGGAGTATGCTCACGTCATAATAAATAATGTACGCCTGGACACATATGAGCCTATGGGGTCACACACATATATACTAAGGTGCCACTGTATATAGCGTGTTTATTGTATTCACGGTATATAAATAAACTACGTAACTCGGGATCAATATTGGGCTTATAATAACTAAGTAATGTAATTGGTTTATTGGACATGGAAATCAAATGGGAAGCCCAACCAAGCCCATAAGAGGGGCCGACCTAGGGAAGGATTGGAGAGGATAAATACTCAAGAGTCATTGGCTGTTTGATGTATGCTATGACGAGTACTAGACCTGATATTGCTTATGCAGTTGGTAGATTGAGCAGGTTTACCAGTAATCCTAGTAGACATCATTGGCATGCAATAACAAGGGTATTTTAAGTACGTGAGTGTACTATGAAATTATGGTTATATCAAATTGTGGATGTCCTTTGGTTATGTTGGATATCCTTCGGTGTTAGAAGCTTATTTAGATGCTATCTGAATAAATCATGTTTAAGATTAATCTTCTACTAGTGGATGGGTGTTCCTGCTTGGGGGGGGGGGGGGTGCTATTTCATGGGCTTCCAAGAAGCAAACATGCATCACTGGTTCTACTATGGAATATGAGTTTGTAGCATTGACTGCTGTTGGTAAAGAAGCAGAATGGCTAAGAAACTTGATACATGAGATTCTGATATGGCCAAAACTAATAGCATCGATTTCTATCCATTGTGATAGTGCTGCCACATTGGCTAAAGCTTATAGTTAAATATATAATGGCAAGTCTAGACACTTAGGTATTAGACATAGTATGATTAGGGAGCTAATCATGAATGGTGTGATTTCTATTGAGTCTGCTCATTCACAAGATAATTTAGCTGACCACTTGACGAAGGGTTTAATTAGGGACTTAGTGATTAAGTCAGTGATAGGGATATGATTAAAGTCCATTTAAATCTACTACATGTGAGATACCCAATTCCCTTCTAATACAATGTTAGAAGCTGAATTCAATGTGGAAAGCTCATAGCTAGAGATTGGAACACATGTGTTTATCTTCCCGAGGTATGTGTTCATACCTGCAAGTGATGGTTAGGTTGAAGTTTACCTTTTTAATGGTTCTTTTGAAAAATAAAAAATGCAGGTGCAAGACTAAAAGAACCACCTATGTCAACATGAAGTTTTGCTGCTTCAAGAAGCTTGGACTTGGCTTCCTATATGTTCATTAATCGACTAGAAAACATGAATTGTGATAGTGTCAAGTAACGAACATTAGAGTGTTGTAGAAACTTATGTGTATAGTATCTTCAGGTATTCAAATGAATTGACGAGTTCAATCGTTACGGCACCCCGATTTTTGAATATTTGAACTGTGTATTATACTAAGATGATAATTTAATAGCAACACATTTTCATTTATGCATTTGTTTGTTTCGTTATGTATGCTATAACATAATTGCATATATCTTTATATATGTTTTTGTAAATCAAGGATCACACTAAAATAGGGGGAGGGGGTGGGGGATTTGTTGGTGATTTTAGTGTCATCGGCGGCCATTTAGGTAATGACGATTAACTTGAGACCAATGAGATTTCATGTTCGGCTCGGATACGAGTTAAGGAAGTGTGGAGTGCACACTCGTTGAGTTAATATGAAATCTACCAAGACAGAAGTGCAAGGTTTACGCCGTAACCTATATGGTTACGCCGTAATCCTGAAGGGTAATGGGCAAAGATCATTTGGGATTTGGTTACGCCGTAATGGACTCGTAGGTTTACACCGTAACAAATATAAGTTTCATACTCAGGATAAATGATCTTCTATTTCGCCGTAACCATTTGGTTACGCCGTAACAAGAAAACTAGTTTTGAGGTTATGCCGTAACCACTAATAGTTACGCCGTAAACCTCATGTCAGTTAGTTAGAAAATTCGGTTTTAACTAAATTTAACCACCCGAAACTGTCTTAGTTTTCTTATATATGCATAGGAAAACACTTGGTCAGAGATAGATAAACTACATACGAAAATACACACATACAATTCCTCTAAAGTTCTTGATTTGTGATCCTGTGCCTAGACATAAATTGTCATTCTTCTTGAATTATCCTGATAGAGATTTCGTGCAACCCAGGAACCAATAGGGTTGAAATACTTTATACGGAAAGTGAACTCAACACGATTCAAGCAAGATTTCCAGGATTATCAAAACACACTAACCGATTTTCTAACAAACGTATAAAGTATTTTCTGTGGTGATTATGGCTGGAAATACGGTGAAAGAGATGACTACAAACTTTGGGAAACTAGACAAGTTTAAGGGGCATGATTTAGGCGATGGTAGAAAAAGATGCATTTCTTGTTGACAACTTTGAAAGTGGTGTATGTTCTGACTACTCCGATGCCAGAGTTGTTAGAGGATGATACAGTGGAAGCAATAAGGCGAAAAGCAAAGTGGGAGAACGATGACTACATCTGCAGAGGACACATATTGAATGGTATGTCTAACCCCATATTTGATATGTATTAGATGTTGAATCGGCCAAGGAGTTGTAGGATTCTCTTGAATCTAAGTACATGGCAGAGGATGCTTCGAGTAAGAAGTTCCTTGTGAGTAATTATAATAATTACAAGATGGTCGATTCTAGACCTGTCATGGAACAATTCATTGAACTCCTTAGAATCCTTGGACAATACACACAACATGGCTTGAAAATGGATGAATCCATTTGTGTTTCAAGTGTTATAGACAAATTGCCTCCTTCCTAGAAGGATTTCAAACATACTTTGAAACAGGGTAAGGACGATTTGTCTTTGGTCCAACTTGGTAGTCACTTGCGTATAGAGGGATCTCTAAGGGCACATGAAAGTGATAAGGGCAAAGGTAAAGAAGTTGCTGGACCCTCTGTGAATATGACAGAAGAGGGTAAGAATAAAAACAACAAACAAAACAAATGAAAGAAACGTGGTTTCAATGAGAACAACGATAGTTCTGGTTCCAACAAGAAACAAAAATTAGAATGTTGAAAGTGTGGCAAGACTGGTCACTTCAAGAGGGATTGCCGTAGTGGTAACAAGAAAAACGCAAATGCTGGTGGTTCAGGAAAGGGGTCTAAGGACCAATCCCAAAACCAAGGTTAGAATTTAGTGAATGTTTGGAACAAATTGGTTAAATATTATGTTTCACTAATTTCTGAAGCATTTTATGTGCAGGTTGATGCAATTGCGTGGTGGATTGATTTTGGTGCCACAACTCATGTTTGTAAAGATCGTTGCTGGTTTCAGACATATGAACCGGTGGAAGACGGATCTGTACTTTACATGGGTGATGATTATTTCGCTCCTGTTCATGGAAAAGGAAGTGTGGTGCTGGAATTTAGTTCAAGAAAATCTATTACTTTGTTTAATGTGTTGTATGTACTAAAACTTCATATGAATTTGATTTCTGGTCCTGTATTGAATAAGTGTGGATACAAACATGTGTATGAATTCGATAAGTATACCTTATTGAAGTCTGGTGTGTTTGTAGGATTTGGCTATTATAATAATGGTATGTTTATGTCGAACTTGGATAAAGTTCTTGATGATTCTGGTTCTGTTTATATGTCTTCTTCTACTGTTGTTAATTCCTTATTATGGCATGCTCGTTTAGGGCATGTGCACTATAAAAGAACGCTTGAAATGTCTTAAGATGATTTAATATCTGCTATTGATGAAAATCTAAAAAAATGTACTACTTGTATGTTAACAAAAATCACTAGACAACCATTTAAAAGTATAACAAGGAAATCTGTCATACTTGAATTGATAGATAATGATTTGTGTGATTTTCATGCTTCAACATCTTTGGGCAATAAGAAGTATGTCATAACTTTTATAGATGATGCCTTTAGGTTTTGCTATATTTTTCTAAAACAGAAGTTGAATTGCAACAAAATGACTTAATTAAAACCTTACGCACGAATAGAGGTGGTGAATATTATGATCTTGTATTTTTCTAATCTATAGGAATCATTCATGAAACTACAGCTCCTTATACACCACAGCAAAATGGTGTGGCTGAAAGGAAAAATAAAGCTCTTAAGGAAATGGTTAATTCCATGTTATCTTACTTGGGTTTGAGTGAGGGGTTCTGGGGCGAAGCCATGTTAACGGCTTGCTATTTAATGATTAGGGTTCCTGATAAAGGGAACAAGACTACCTCATATGAGCTTTGGTATAAGAAACAACCCAACTTGTCATATTTGCGAGTTTGGGGTTGTAAGGCCGTTGTAAGGCTTTCGGACCCGAAAAGGAAAACTTTGGGTGAAAAGGGTATTGATTGCATCTTTGTTAGATATGCTGAGCATTCTAAGGCATATATGTTATATGTTATTGAACCTAATGACTCTGTTTCTATTAACTCAATTATAGAATCAAGAGATGCAATATTTGATGAGAACTGTTTATCTTAAATACCTAGACCAAAGAATATTATACCAAATTCAGATGAATCTCAAAGGGATGATCATTTTGATGATGTATCAAGTAAGATGCCTGAACCTCATAAAGGTAAAAGAATTAGGAAAGCTAAATCATATGGTTCTGATATTCAACTATATTTAGTTGAGGGGTCGAGAGATCAAGTTAGATCATAATACTCTTACTGCTATAGTATTGAGGAGGATCCTAGAACCTATAATGAAGCTATGAAATCTTGTGATGCTGCTTTATGGAAAGAAGCAATAAATGATGAGATTGGTTCCATTATGGAAAATAATACATGGGTCCTATCTGATTTACCCCCTAGTTGTAAACCTTTAGGTTGCAAATAGATCTTCAAAAGGAA
>BQNB010054754.1:17241-39411 GCA_026074375.1 Tanacetum coccineum | reverse complement strand
GCAGTCATATGTGTCTATTCCGTCATTACGGATGTGTATGTGTGGTCTTTGTCGCCTTTTCTGGAGCATTGGTATCGATATTAAATTATATGAGTGTACCGGTAGTATATTAAATTCTAGAACTTGTTTTTGTGATGCATCCCGAGACCGCATAGTAAGTATTAGGATTTGCTAGATAAGAGGCACTAGGATTAACACATGTTTTAAACCTGTAATTGTTATGATGGTCACATCGATCATATAACTATCCCACACCCTTGCCATGCACTTACCTTTAGTGCAGGATACCCCTAGATAAGAGGCACTAGGTTATTTATCTTTAATCATTCAATATGTCTATGTGCTGCATGATTGATCTATCTATTTGCTTCCTTTATAACATGCGCAGCTAAACCCTCCTTTGAATTTGCTTGTGATTGCATGAAAGTCGGATTGTAGATCCTTTTACTGTTGCTTCTTGATTGATGATTGTGCGCGTTAGGTTCTAGAAAATCAGCTTTTGTCTGTATCGTTGTAGACACGTCTAGGGAAACGCGAGTGCGTAGAAAGGATACCATCGGGTAACAGTCTTCATACTACCTTGCCCCTTTATATGGTTGATCCCTCTTAAGTTATTTCACATGCATTTAATGTACTATTAGGGGCCTTGTAATAGTCTTCATACTCTCTTACTTGTACGTTGTCCTAACAGAATATTAAATAGACGACGGGTTCGTGTAATCCGTTCATGACCTAGGAAATATTTACACATATCATCACAAGTGTGACAAGGCAACATGATTAGGAGAAGCAATATGATAAGTAGTACATGATTAAGTAAATACATTCAATTATCGTAAAGTTATCACCAGCAGATTAGATATTAGTTTAATTATTAGTTAAACAAACCTACCTCTCAACCCATAGATTTACCTGCTTTCATAAAATAAAAAAATAAAAAAAAGAATCTTCTCTCAACCCCTAGAATTCTGTTAGACCATGATCAAGCCTTTCCAATCTATTCCCCTAGAGAACGATAACAACCCTCGAGTCTTGCCTATACTACTACTACAACGGTTAGGTACTCTGCCTAGGGAGTTGTAAAACTTCTTGTAGAAGTCCCTTACGACAACCGCATCATATACAAAACATCAAAAGTTTCGAGCTCATGACAATGCTTGTATAAAAAACCACATGATAAAAGCATTAGAAAGCCAATGGTTTGTAATCACATTCGATTGCAACCCGGTCCCAAATGTCCTAGGAAAGTGTACGTTTCAGTGCACTTACTCTAAAAATAGAGAAGTCTTCTATCAGGTTTTTCAAAATTGTTGAACACAGTTTTTCAAATAGAACAGTAAATGTCAAAATCTTGTGTTAATAAAATTTGTGATATCTTATTAATATCTAGAATATTATTTGTGGTATCCTTAAAATTGTGTGTTCAACGCTCCCTTACTCAGATAATTTCTTAAAATCGTGGTACTAAAAATGTCATTTTTATGTGGATCAATTTTTGAGGGAGAACTTTTAAAAACCAAAGCCTTTAATGTATTTTGGGTACATCTTATAAATGTTAATTTTATGTATAAAAAACATTAAGTGAAATTAAAATGTGGTATTTAAATGTCAAATCAATATGCATTGTTCATCAAGGCATATAACTCCATCTTCAACATATTTGTGGTGTCATATCATTTTTTCTTTTAATGTCAAATTTTCAATTCTCTGGTATCTCGCATATATTGTTGAAGGGGAGCAATCTGGAAAATGTTAACCAATTCATGTAACTTTGTGGTAACATTTTTCTCCCTATGAAACTTTTCATGTCTCAAATTTTAATCAATTGGTATTTCAAATATTAAGAGATTTAATATTTTAAATAAGAGGAGAAAATGTGATTAAAATGTGATATAGAAGAATGTGATCTTTAAGACTCTAAGTGCACAAATTCTACCCACATGTGCGAAACAATTTCAATCTCGATGCACATGTGTAGGGGGAGTATTTCAAAAGAATGAAACCATCAAATTGTTAAAACGTCTTGATTTATATCAAACACTTTGATTGATTTTCAACGGTTTTATGGTTTCGATCACTATACCCAACAACCAATTAACTCACGACGTCGATGAAGTCATTAGGTAGTTAAGGTTAGGTATAAGTCATATGATCCAACCAGAACCGGATGGATCTACCCATGGACATTCCATAGATAGATTAGAAGTTCTTAGGTATGATTGGAGATGAATGAGAATATGGGAAAAATGTAGACTAAGGCACGAGTTATCACCGGAACAACACTGCGGTATGTGACTTGCGCGATTCTATATGGATCAAACTTATGACAACTAGGTATCGATTTGGTCCAGTATATGAATTGACGACTCAACCGGTAAGATAGTAACTAACCGATTCACTTTTATCGTGTTGTCTGCTTTGAGACGTTCCGATAATGAGAACAAGCAAGTATGGTGAATCTAATACTTATGTGTTAGAAGATCCAATACTTAAAGCTGGAAATCCTGTCAAGGAGGTTCTTCCAAATTGAACCTACCTGGCACATGCCAGTCTTCACAAGAATCGAAGGTTAACGTTACCTATATTCGACGAATGACAAAGCCATATTCGTCCATATCTGTGTTTATTACTAACGATAATTGCAGGATTATACTGTGGTGGTGGTTTCCCATTCCAGATGAGTCAGATTCATAACCACATGCTCATGCTCGATCGACAAATATAAAGACAAGATGAAAGCTCAAGTACATGTTACCAAAGTCTTTCGCTACTCTGATACTCAACGTCTTCCTTAAAGTCTTAAAGTTTTCAAGTTAAGGAATATTAAGGAAGGTTTTTAGACAAGCTCTCAAAAAGAAGTATAGTATGAGCATGTTGGTCAAAAAGACACAAGATCGCAAGAAGGAGAAGAATCACAAAGAAGTTCAAGTGATGATGCGAGATTGATGATCTCATGAAGTTCAATATCATAGTTTATCAAGCATGATGAAACAAGCTCGGGATTATAAAGCTCAAAGATCACTACATATGATACAAGAAAAAAGTACAAAGATTCAAGGCTACGAGCAAGACTGAAGAATACTAGTAACATGCTAAGTTTAAGTCAATTGTAAATTAGAGTGACATCCTTTAGGGGGAGATTGTTAGGAATCGAGAATAGACTCGGTTACTATCAATATATTAAGTTCTTAGACCGTATTTAAATATGTATTAAGTAATTAAGTAATCGGGCCGACCCATGGACTATTCATGGGTCACACGCCCTAACCGGCCCATGTACACTATATATACCCTCTCCACACATAGATAGGGTGTTGGTTTTTCATTTTATGCTATCACATATATCTCTCTCTCTCTCTAGAAAAACCTTCCATCCTTTCTCTCTCTATATTCTTCTATAATCATTGTATGTGTGTATGATATCAATCCTGCATCATGTTTCCTTTATCTGCAGAAAGAGTAAAAGACAAACTCCTTCCGTCTTAAAATAAGTGTCTAATTTGACTTTTAAGAGTCAAACTAGTTCATCTTTGATCTTAAATAATATTTTTCTATGTTATATATAATACTTGATAAAAATTATATCAATGAAAAATTACTTATACCAAAATAGGGCGGATCATAGTGCAAAAATCGGTTCGGACCGAAACCGATTTAGCCCAAAACTACGGACCGAGGACCAGACCGAATGTGTTCGGTTCGGTCCGATTCTTCGGTCGGTCTGGTCCAAGACGACAAAATGGTCGGTTATACGTAAGATCGGACCGAACCGAGGACCGAATATGAGGTAAAGTGTGGACCGATGATCAAACTGAAATAGATTCAGTCCGGTTTGATCGGTTCGGTTCGGGCCGATTTGTCGTTTCAATCAAACTGCACACTTGTTTTAAAACGGAGTATCAAAATTTCACTTTATTATCATTTCTTTTCCTTTTCCTTTGTTTGTTTCTAAAAAAATTCGTGAACTAAGCGTAAACAAATAGAAAAATATTAAAAAAAGGAATTCATTTTTCACCTTTTCAGTCACGGATCCAAAAACACAATGCATTCAAAATAAGAGTTAATTACAAAGATTGTCATTGTGGTTATGCCTAAATTGCATGTCTCGTCCTATTTCCTCGATAATTACACTAGCTTTCCCTGTGGTTGACCCAAATGGGTTGACCAGCCCTTTGACCCTAATCCCATCTAATATTTTGTTAAGTTTCTGAGTCGTCAAGGGTATTTTTGTTACTTCACAGCAATAAGATAACCTCAGGGACCAAGCATGCAACATCAATAATAGAGTATTAAACTTTCACCACTACCCACCACCCTCACCACCATCGTCACCCACCACCGCCATCCACCAATGCCACTCACTACCACTACCGCCACTATCACCGTCATAGTCCAATTTAAACTTGATCAATTTTTTTATGATTTCTAGCCATTGATCTGTCATTTTAATGTACGTACACAGATATGGAGTTGAGTTTCTATTTTCTTTCACTTTTGTTTCGTCGTGTTTCTTATGCTTATTATTTTAACCTCTACAACAAACAAGTACAATAACATATATAGGGATTCTTTGTCTAATGGTCATTTCATGCAGTGTCAAAATTATCCATGAGTATCTAAAAATGGGATTGTAAAAATTCTTTTGGGTTTCATGCTTCTATCGACTTCCATCAGGAACACATAGTTTGTTTCCTCCATCAAGAAACCTTTAACCAAAAACACTTCAAAGCTCAAAGTTTCTCAATCATAACCCACCTTTGGAGACACAAAGGCTGAACATGTAAATAAATAAAAGCTCTTAAGTGTTTCTTTGTGCATGCTTAAATGCTTAATGGAGTATCCAATGCGAAAATAAGGGTGGCTAAATAAAACCATGCATTCTAGAATGAAACGCTTAATAAGTTGATACATAAAATACTAAAAGTCTTACTCGCTTATTGCCAAGTGAAGTCTCCGATCTTTTATCGTTGTTGTTGTTGGCTTGTCGTTTGAGTGCTTGGTTCTCTAACGTTTGGATTCTTCGTGACTGAATTTGTGTTTGGACTATGACCAAAAGCTGCATCTGCTTCATGGTGTTGACTGTTTGTCGCTTTACATTTTGACCTCTTACAACTCCTTAAAGCCTCACAAGACCTGTCAAACCTTGTGTTTGTGGTTGCTGAGGAGGGGGTGGAGGAGGTACATGTCTTGCAGAAGTAAAAGAAGACGGTTGTGCTTGTGGTTGCTGAGGAGATACAGGCCTGCAGAAGAAGAAGACGATTGCACTTCTTGCGGTTGCTGTAGAGGAGGAGGGGGATGTGCAATAAATAAATTTTGTTGGTCAATTTCTCCCAAGATTTTCTCAATACTGCTTGGCTCTCTAAAAAAGGGAGGAATGAATAATGATCCACGTTTCAGCCTTCCTAGCCCACACCCTTCTTTTCCTTTGAACTCACTTTGTCACCTTCTTGTAACCATCAGCTGACTTTACTAATCCATCGATCACAGTATAATTCAAATCAAATACTCATCAAAGTAAGAAACTTTTCAAACCATTAACAGCTTACATTATTATTGAGGAGTAGTCAGTGGCTGCTTATCTTTGGAGTTGGATGTAAAAACCTTCATGATAGTGAAAAACCAACTGTGGCATTTCTTTCCCATGTTCCTTGCATTAGTTTTTTTTACATACATACCATGTAAGTGATTACACGCAATAAGATAGTTTCGTTAACACACACTTAGTAAAGTAACTAAAAATGAATATGACATGAGGTTTAAAGTTTGAAGCGATTAAGTGGTAGTAAAATACAACAATTGCATGTTGTTTACTTGTGTAACCTTATAGTAATTTTTAAGGTATTGTGACACGCTAAGGTAGGTAGGTTCATGAAAGATGTTTTATAGAAGATAAACAGCCTGACTAATTAGTGTAGGAAGGAGGGTATGATGCTATTAAAATGAATATGTGAACAAGGGAGATGGACTAGAAATCATAAAAAAGAATATTTGATCAAGTTTAAATTGGACTGCGGCGGTGGCGGTAGTGGTGGTGAGTGGCATTGGTGGATGGCGGTGGTGGGTGACAGTGGTGGTGAGGGTGGTGGGTGGTGGTGGAAGTTTAATACTCTATTATTGATGTTGCATGCTTGGTCCATGAGGTTATCTTATTGCTATGAAGTGACAAAAGTACCCCTGACGAAAGGGAAACTTAACGAAAAAATGGATGGTGTTAGTTTTAAAGGGCTGGTCAACCCATTTGAGTCAACCACAGGGACGGCCAGTGTAATTATCGAGGCAATAGGACGAGACATGAAATTTGGGAATAACACAAGGACGATCTTTGTAATTAACTCTCAAAATAATCCAACTTCCCGCTTCTTGAAAATGAAATAATCCCAAAATTAGACACACTCAATGACGACGACGACGATGGAGAAGCTGTTAGCGCAGATATTGGATCAAAAAAGGTTCATAATAAATCAAGTAAAAGAACAAGCAGATTCATGTGCTCAACAACTCGCTTCTAAACTCATCATCGATGGCTTCACTCCCCCTGATTGGTTTCCTAACCCTAATTTTGACCAAAATGCACCTAATCGTAACGGTATTCATCTTATTATCTAATTTTAACTTATTAATGTCAGTTACTTTCAGTTTAAGCCCTAATTTTGAGCGAAATGCTTCAAATCGTAACAGTTTTAAGTTAACGCAGTTACCTAAGGGGACTCATCTTATTTTTTTACTTATTAAGTGTTAGTTAATTTCACTTTAGAACTGTAATTAGGTTAAAATTGGTAAGGTATATGCTATTTTATGAAGTTGAAGTTTACAAGCCCTAATTTGACTTAAATGCTTCGAATCGTGATGGTATATATCTTATTATCTGATTTTAACTTATTACTGTTACTTCATTTTACCTAATTTTGACCTAATTGATTCAGCTATAGGTTATTCTGTTAGTTAATATCAGTTAAATTTAGGCGTTTTCATTTGGATGATAGTTTCGACTTAAATGTTTCGAATCGTGCGAGTGTACACCTTATTCTTCAGTTTTAAGTTAGTGCCGTTAGTTAATATCATGTTAGGTTAAAATTAGTTAGCGAAATAATGACAACGGTGAAGGTGAAGCTGTTGATGCAAATACTAGATCAAAAAAGCTTCATAATAAATCAAGTAAAAGAACAAGCAGATTCATGCGCTCAACAACTCGCTTCTAAACTCATTATCGATGGCTTCACTCCTCCTCATTGGTTTCCTAACCCTAATTTTGACCAAAATGCACCCAATCGTAACGGTATATATCTTATTATTCTACTTTTAGCTAATTACTGTTAGTTAATTTCACTTTAGAACTGTAATTAGGTTAAAATTAGTTAGGTATATGCTATTTTATAAAGTTGAAGTTTACGAGCCCTAATTTGACTTAAATGCATCGATTAGAACAGAAATTAGGTTTAATTTAGGCGTTTTCATACGGACGATAGTTTCGGCTTAAATGCTTCGAATCGTGATGGTAGAAATGTTATTATTTACTTTTTAACTTATTTTTTTTGAACGGCACTTTTTAACTTATTACTGCTAGTTACTTTGATGTCAGAACTTAGATTTGGTTAAATTTAGGCGTTTTCATACGGACGATAGTTTCGGCTTAAATGCTTCGAATCATGATGGTATTCATCTTATTTTTTACTTTTAACTTAATAATGCTAGTTAATTTTGTCCTAATTGGTTCAGTTATAGCTTATTCTGTTAGTTAATCTCAGATTAGAACGGAAATTAGGTTTAATTTAGGCAGACGATAGTTTCGACTTATTATCTAATTTTAACTTATTACTTTTAGCTAATTTCAGTTTAAGCCCTAATTTTGAGCGAAATGCTTCAAATCGTAACAGTTTTAAGTTAACCCCGTTACCTAAGGGGATTCATCTTTTTTTTTTTACTTTTTAACTTATTAATGTTAGTTAATTTCACTTTAGAACTGTAATTAGGTTAAAATTAGTAAGGTGTGTGCTATTTTATAAAGTTGAAGTTTACGAGCCCTAATTTGACTTAAATGCTTCGAATCGTGATGGTATATATCTTATTTTTTACTTTTAACTTATTAATGTTGGTTAAATATGACCTAATTGGTTCAGTTATAGCTTATCCTGTTGGTTAAGTTCAGATTAGAACGGAAATTATGTTTAATTTAGGCGAACGATAGTTTCAACTTATATTAGGTAACGCATTTGTTTGTTTCATATACTTTTGTGAATTATAGCTTATACTGTTAGTTAATTTCAGATTATAACATGAAATTAGGTTTAATTTAGGCGTTTTCATACGGACAATAGTTTCTACTTAACGCATTAGTTAGTTTCATATTGAGCTCTAATTTTTTTGACCTTATTGATTTAATTATAGCTTATACTGTTAGTTAATGTCATGTTAGAACTTAAATTAGGTTAAATTTAGGCGTTTGTATGCGGACAATAGTTTCGAGTTAGATGCTTCAAATAGTGAGGGTATACATCTTATTCTTCAGTTTTAAGTTAGCGACGTTAGTTAATATCATGATTTGATTAATTGAGTAGTTAGCATGTTAGAGATGAAATCAGGTTAAAAAGTTAGTTAGTTAGTTAGTTATTTGCTATTGGATAGTGTTTGAAGTTAATGAACGTTAGTTTTGACTCTAATGCTTTGAATCGTAATAGTATGCATTGAGTACGTGAATGTTAGGTTTTACTATTTGTTATTTTTAATTAAACAAGTAGTTATCCTGTCAGAATTGAAATTAGGTTAAGTTTACGTGCTAGGATATTCTCAGTTATATAATTGTCAATTACTTAAGTATATGTTGAATTGCTTTCCTGTAATATGCGGAGTATCAAAACTAGGGAGTATGTCATCTGAAGTGTCTGCGTGATGTGAATATGCGAAATAGGTATTTATATTGGAAAAAGTTTGCAAAGAGCTCGTGAATTGAATTGATAAACCGAGAGAGTTATAGAGTTAATTCATGCTTTATGTTGGGTGAAAGGGGTTCATGTAGCTATATTTTGCTGCCAGTTAGAGAATGCATGTCTGATTTTCTGAACTTAATGAAACTAGATTAGCTGTGGACTGTGGTGTTGTTTATAAGTTGGTAACCTTGAATAGTAGAACTAGTTATGCTGTTTGTTAGTCTAAGAGTGTACGAAACTTAGAGTTATGAGCATAGCAACTTAGGAAGAATTGTCACAGTTTGTATCAGAGTATGTAGTTCGTTCATGGCCAACAGGACCATTTTCTTCTGTTATTGATATGTGGAACAATGTTATGAACTTATGATGATTAATTTACGAAACACTTGTGCTATTTGCAGAGTTGGAAAAAGAAGAGCTTATATCCAAGCTCTTACATCGACATTCGCGAGATTCTGTCTCTTATTCAAGGAGTGACTGCTCTTTGTATTACCGACCTGTTTTTACTGGTGGTAAAGGTCTCAATGCAAGCAGTATATCAGTGAGGACACAGGGTCCACATGCAGTTTTTCCTTATGATTTTGAGATCTTTTATTACCTTTTAGACTCACTTTATTCGTCATCTTGGTACGTCTTGCGTGGTTTAGGCGACATTCACTTGTCATACCTAAAACTGAGTTTAGGTTTGTAATTTATAAGGTCTAGTAGTCGGTTCGGACAACCGCCGTATCAAGCAATGTAGGATACTGGCGTTTATTAGGGACTTTCTTAGAGGTAAGGACCCACGTTTGTTAATCTTCCAGAATCTGGTGTTTAATAAACTTGGATACGGCGTTATAGAAGATTCCTGGATTACGACCTATGTGTGAATCTCTTCAAGGTATCTGGTGAAGTCTAAGGCATCGGTTACGCCTGTACTATTTTTGCTGGATACGGAGTATTATGTAAATACCAGTTGATTCTTCCTTTGTTGACACAATGTATTATATAAGGGCATATCATTAATTTGATGATACAACGTATTCTTCAATGTCGGGAATGGTCCTTTTATTCGTTTTAAAGGTCTCTGGTTACGTCGTTATAGGTCTATAATATTATGGCTTTTTTGCGGTAGATCCAGTAGACTTCTCGAACTCTTTAGTTTATGCATCCAAAATGCGTGCCTTTTAGCATAAACTTCACTAAGTACTACATAACTTACATAAATTTACCAAAACAAAACAATTAGAGTAACAATTCTTTGCATAATTATACATATTGGGTTAACTTACAATGGGATACAATGATGTTTTATAATAGACATTAATTTGATCGTAATCAGTTGGCTTGTTTAAACCTTACTAATTTAAACTAATATCTAAATATTCAGGGTTGTCTTCACTTGATGATATTTTCATTGTATTTTACTTAATCATGCCTACCTCATGATCAGATTGCTTCTCTATTCCTGTTGCCTTGTCACATTGTGATGAATGTGTAGTATGTCCTAGGTCATGAAAGGGATTACACGAAACCCAACCGGTATATTTCATGATTTTTGTTAAGGGGCAACACCATAAGTAAGGTAGTATGAAGACTATTACAAGGCCCCTAAGACTACATTAAATGCATGTGAAATATTTTAAGAGGGATCAACCATATAAAGGGGCAAGGTAGTATGAAGACTATTACTCGATGGTATCCTTTCTACGCACTGGCGTTTCCCTAGACGTGTCTACAACGATACAAACAAAAGCTGGTTTTCTAGAACCTAACGCGCACAATCATAAATCAAGAAACAACAGTAAACGGATCTACAATCTGACTTTCATGCAATCATAACCAAATACAAAGGAGGGTTTGGCCTCGCATGTTATAAAGAAAGCAAAGAGATAAATCAATCACACAACATATATACATATATTGAATGATTAAAGATAAATAATCCTTTACTTGAATTAAAAAATATGGGGACTTTCAAGGCAAGTTCAATAGGGTTTTGAGGCCCTAAAAACAACGTACGAAGCTGCTACAAGAGCTAGGGTTCGTCTCCCTAAAGTTATATAAAGTTACACACTTGAAACCCTAAAATCGGTTTAATATATATAGAGATATCGCTGCGATGGCGTCGCATTGTAATCCTGACGCCGTCGCTATGTGGATAATTCTAGATCCTTATTAAGTCAGCCACGTCCTGACGCCATCACTAAATCTTCTGACACGGTCACTTGATGGATCACGACGGTGTCTCTTTATGCCTGTGATGCCCGTCTCACGACTACATGTATCACCATATTGAAAATAATACCCTTCTTCTAGCTTTGGAGTAGGTCCATTATCGTTCGTTTCTTCTCCAAATGTGCCTTAGTCTATTTGTGTTTCCTCAAATTGCCTTACTTGTGCTTATTTTCATGATTCACAATCGATTGTTGACACTGATTCGTGGGCAGTGGGTATGAGAGTTTAGGGGGCTCCCTAAAATGATCCCAACAATAGTGTATTTAAAAGGACACCTCATCAGCAAATAGGCTTGTTAAAACCTAGACAAATATCTATATAGAAGGGTCATTTAACTACTTGTAAAAGAATTTTATGACACAACCTTCATCACGACCTCGTATAATTTAAAAGCAGAACAAGTACATACTAGCACCTATCGTTAAGTGTTTGGGTATTACTCTCTTTCATCTTGGGTGTATACATAATTTATAAACAGAATGGGGGCGGATAACGGGAAAATCAACATCATTACTTGTCAAAGACATATAAATTACAAATCAGGCTTGATAAAGGATAAAAACTCCTACACGCTAGAAGCATGCATTATTATTACTACATAAAGAGGTCTTTTAATAGGTTGTGGGGGTGTAGGTGTACAGATAACATATATGGTAACGAATAGGATATGATTCATGTGTGGTGTAGTAGGGGGAAGGTGGAGGGGTCTGGGCGAGTGAGTTTCTTCTGTGGGAAATCGTTGTATCGGGGGCGGGCGGGGAGTTGCATTGCTAGAGTTTTTTGTGTGGTGTTTGTTTCGTTTCAGAGTATATTAGAGTATGATTCGAGAGGGAGGGGGCCGGGTGAGGGCTAGAGTGGTGATGAATATGTTTTAATGTATGATTTGGGATGAAAGGTGAGGGGGGGGGGAGTAGGGGCGGGCTGTGTGTTAGGGGGGGAGGTATCGGGGGGGCCCGGAATTGGCGGTTTATGTTTCTGTCATATGTGCGGGGGGGGCAGAGTGTCTAAACAAGAATAGGGTTCTGGGTTATGTAATAGATGATCTACAATCTATATTATGACACATTTTGGGCTGGGGGTTACATAATTATTTGGGGCTGGGGGACGTATCCATTTATGGAGAAGGGGTGGCGTCGGTTAATGTGAGGAAAATGCTTGGGGAGTTTGTCCTTGGAGTATGGGTTGCACCACATGAAGTTTCTCTGGATGGCTAGGATATGGATCTTTGCCAAAACTTGGGAAGCATGTGTTGGTTTGTGGCGTGTTCTACATTTTTGGCTGGCTGTTCTTGGAGGCTATGGTATGGGTGGTGTTGGAATTCGGGTGGGGGTGTGGGGGTCGTTTGGTGGTATTTCGGAGCGGATGCGATGTAGTACGCATCTTTAACCAGAATAATTATGACGTACCCTGAATATTAAGGATAGGCTTGGAGGGTTGTAATAGGGGTAAAGACGGAACTTTTTTCAGCGAGGGGAAAGGGCTTGGGTGGTGGTGGGGTGTGGTGGGGGGGGGTAACGCTATGTTATTGGTATGGGGGGGCATTGTGCGTGGAGTTGAAGTTCCGGAGGAGTAGGTGAATTGTTTTTGAAGTCTGTAGTGTAAGTGTAGTTGAGGGGGTGGACACATGTATAATTTTAATAGTTGGGAGTGTCTGGGTTAGCATGTAGTAAGATTCAAGCATTTTATCTTTTTACAGACTCCCCTCAATGCTCCCTGAATTTGGCGGTACTTTTGTCATATATGGTTCTAGTCGTTAACGTCAGGTTAGCTGGAAATATGGATAGAGAGATGCCGGTTATCCGAAGTTATTTCCTTTTTAGGGGTATTTTAAGGTTTCTTGGGTAGCAATATTGGAAATTTTTCCTAGACTTCCTATTGTTGATAATAGGCATAAAACTTACCTATACACATTTTCATTCGGGGGTAGTTTGTTGGAGGGTTTTTGGGCGAGGATAGTTTCTGTACGTGCCATGAAGAAGCGTGTTAGTAGAGGGGGGCGGCAGACAGGTGCGAGGGTATGACTATTTCTTTTGGTTTATGGTGGGTTTTCTGATCAAGGGGGAGGAGTGGTGGGTGGTCGTATCTGGTAACTAGATTTGGTTGCGTCTTTGCATTTGGGATTTTGATCTATGTATGTGGTGTGTAGGCTGTGGTCTCAACACTAATCCGTTGGTTGAACTTTGTTCCCAATAGTCTATATTAGGTACCCGTAAAAACGAATAAAAAGAAAAGGACCAGGGCCGGAATATAGTTAAAGAAAACTAGTCCAACTACCCCAGGTTTTGATCAAATATAGAGAACGAAACCATGCGATAACTGGTTAATTTGGCCTAAACAAGAATCTTCTATTGAGATATCCTACTGATCCTTACAAGATTCGTCATAATAATTTATAACCTGTAATCAAAGGAAACAAGAATACTTCCCCTAGACCAGTAATATCATAGGTTAGTTATTTTTACATTTTGAGAGTTAGGGTTTCGATATTGTAATAGCTATAATTCGATATGTTGGGAGAATTGTTTTTACCTCTTGGTTTTACTAGGTTTATATCAACCAACCCAGGGACATTTAAACATTTTTAAAGTGTTTGTACAAGTTTTACTTTCAAAAAATATTATAAAATTTTCGAGTTTTATTTGTATCTAGGCATTTGATAGCTGTCAGGAATATCACTGACCGTCACTAAGTGTCGCGGTGACGGCGTCGTGTGTAAATCATGACGCCGTCTCCACACTTTGTGAAAACTCATTTTTCGTTTTTGATTGAAAAAATTTCCTGCAATAATTCTTATAAGTTATTTTCTTTGTGCAAAATGCATGTTTACATCCTGAGAATTTAATTATTCTATACTTGATGTCTTGAAAATGTCGCCTGTTGTAATATTATTCATTATTTTTTTGTGGAAGGCGAACCTCACATTTTTGGGGTGGAATTTTGAGGGTTTTTGTGCTAGTCATATACATTCCTATCCATGAGACACTATTAATACTCGATTTTCGTCGGTATGTGTCATAAAAAAAAATTAAATTTGGGTCAAAATTACCTTTTTATGCTATGTTTTGATATATTACCCATCATTTTAAGGACAAAGCAAATGGAAAATGAAGGAATAGTTTCTAAGGATTATTTTCCCCCCTACACTTAAGTTGAACATTGTCTCCAATGTTTTATAGAAGTACTCGTAAAAACGAATGAAGGGAAAAGAAAACAAGTAAAAGAAACTAGTACTCCCCTGGTTTACTCAATAATAGAGAAGAAACATGCGATAACTGGTTAAATCTGCCTCCAAGAATCGTCTAATGAAAACATCCTAAGATCTTCCAAGCTTCTTCTCGTCAAATATAACCTGTAATCAAAGACAAAGACAACTACATCAAGCGTAAAATCAATGGGATATATACAATAAGAGTTTAGGGGTTCAACTCTATTAAAACAGTAAAGATAGAGAATTGTTAAACTCAGGGGTTTGCAGGTTTATAAAAGAATTTAAACTTTCTTAAGTGTTATACAAGTTATATTTTCAAAAATACTTAAAATTTTCAAGTTTTCCTATAACTGGGCGTTTGACGTCGTCAGGAATATCCTAACCCCGTCACAAGTGTCGGGGTGACGGCGCCGCGTGTAAATCGTGACGCCGTCTCCACATTATGTGAAAACTCATTTTTCGTTTTTGATGAAAAATTTCCTGCACTCATTCTTATAAGTTGTTTTCTTGTACAAAATGTTGCATAACAACCTGAGAATTAATAATTCAATCATATGACTCGAAACTGACGCGGATTAATCTAAACAATTTATTTTAAATGTTTGAATTTGGTTCTAAAAATCGGATATTTCCCCTACACTTATTTGTTGCAAAATACCTTTGATTGCAAATAAGACGGAGTTATAAACAAACAAAGCATGATTACAAAATAATTCAAACATGATAAAACAAATAATATACAATTAAAACACAAGATACTCATAATATGCGGGAAAAGTAAATATTGGGTTGCCTCCCCAAAAGCGCTTTTCTTTATTTACAAGTCTTGTAGCTAGACTCGAAGTCACACGTCCTTACGTGACTTCTCCTTCATCATCCATTCCAGTCACATATTTGGGTCCAAGCTCTAGGCATTCTTTGTAAAACCCTAATTTTTTGCTCATTACGTACTCTACTCCTCTTCTCTTGTCCTCCTCATTTCTAAGGTAGACCGATTTCGTATGCTATTTTTCTAAGTTTGACAACGAGTTGTATTGTTCTATCGTATGGGGCATCTTATATACAACTTTATCGTTTTCATTGGTGAACCTAACTACTCCTTCGTGTGGGTCGTGAATCATGTTGGATATTTCAATAAAAGGCCTCCCTAGCACTACTTGTGACAACCTAGGGTCTATGATTGAACTAATATCCTCGACAATCATAAAGTCTATGATATATGTGAAGTTCCCTACGAAAACATGCATCCCTTTAATCCTTCCTGTGAAATTGCTAACTCCTTGATTCGAGTTTTCCCTAGGGTTAAGTTTCCTTTTCATGATCCAATTGTACATCATACGGGTCATGATATTTAGAGGGGAGTTTGGTCAATGTAGGCTTTTTCTACATGCACATGTCCAATGTTGCATGGTATCTTAAGGTTTGATGGGCATCCTTCCATGATGATGGGGTTCCTAAGGAATATAGAAGGGATTGGTCCACACATAAGGTACTTGTGATAAGCTAGTTCACTCCTAGTTGGTAACATGTCAAAATACTCTACTTCTTGTTCTCCTGCTTCAGGTTCCTCCTTGCGGGAATCGTCGTTCTTTCGGACTATCTCGGTAAAAATTACGGCGCCGTCATCCCCTTTGGTGCAAACTAGTTCGGTGTGGGATGATTGGGGAACCAATCTGAGCGACTCGAAAAATGAATTGAGTTTGAGGACTTTTTCGGTGATGAATGAAACGGATGGATCGGGCGGTGTAGGAGGGTTGACATGGATATTTTCTGGGTTTTCCTTCTCTTCTTCCTCTTCTGGTTCGTCATTCTGGGGTCCGTTTGGTTGTTTGGGACATATTGTAATGGAATTGATCGAGCCATAGACATGGGTTGAGCATTCTGGGTCTTTAGTTGGGTAAGAACGAGCAAACAAAACTGGATAAGTACTCAGTTTTGGGTTCTTAACCGTGTCGCTAGGTAGTGCTCCTGCTATACGATCGGTAATGACCTTCAACACTATGTCAATTTTGTTGGTCATCTCACTTTGCTGTTTTTTGAAATCGACTTCAAACGTGGTCAGCCTAGCGTCTAGAGATGCCATAAAGTTGGATACCAATCCTTCTAGATTTGATTGATTGTTAAAGCTTTAAGGACGGTTGTTGAAGGAACGGTTCGGGATTGAACCGTTGGGTTGGAACCTGTTAGGTGGGTTTGAAAAAATTATTTTGAGAATTTTGGGTTGTCTCCACCTAAGGTTTGGGTGTCTTCTCCATGATGGATTATAGGTGTCACCAATATTGTTTTGCTCGGGCTTGAAAGTATACCACTTACCTCCTGCTTCATCGGTATACGAGGATGTGTATTCAATAAAGGCTTGTTCGGGATCTTCCATGCAATACTAAGTGTCGTGGGGACTACTACAGATTTCACACGAGGTAGTGATTTTGTTCACTTGAGTAGTTTGTATCGGAGCAAGATGAGCCTCCATCAAGCGTTGAACTTGATTTTCGAGCTCGATTAGACGGCGGTCGGATGTACTCGGGACATCTTGAGGCAAAGCGATTGCCTTGATCGGCTTAGTGAAATCCCTTGGGTCGTTCTAACTTTTGTTGTTATAGAGGGAGAGGTCCTCTAATAATGCCCAGGATTCTTCAGCGTTTCGGTCACGAAGCTTACCACCGGCCGATTGGTCAATGGTTCATCTTGTGACGGGATTGACATGGTCATAAAAAATTTGGACTTGGAGCCAAAGGTCGATGCCATGACGAGGGACTTTTTGTAGCAAGTCCTTGAAACGAGTCCATGCTTCAGATAAAGATTCTCCATGATGTTGTTGGAACATCAGGATATGGTTGCGGAGTTTTGCGGTCCTTCCCGGTGGAAATAATTGAGCAAGGAAATGAGTAGTACGATCCTCCCATGTGGTGATGGATCCTGCTGGAAGACGTTCAAGCCAATTTCTAGCTTGATCGCGAATGGAAAATTAAAATAAATGCAGGCGCGTTCTTTCATTATTGTCACCATCAAGGTCAAGTGAGTCCACAAGTTTAAGGAAATCCTTGAGGTGTTGATTTGGATCCTCGGACAAAAGTCTGTGGAATGAGCATCCATTTTACACCAACCGGATGGTGTCGGATCGAAGAGGTACCACGGTGTTCCATACGGGGAGCTTAATGGTATTCCTGTAGCCCTCGTGGCTAGGTTTTGAGTAGTCTCCAAGAGTACGGATAGGATTCTCGTCTCTCATGGTGGTCGACGAGAATGGGTTACGAAACAAATAACACAAAGAAAAGATAGACTACGAGAAAGCTAATATGCGGAAATTATGGTCTCACTTAAAAGGATTCAAGCGAGTAGAACTAAGTTAAACTATGATCAAAACCTAACTATTCCCTACACAGCGGCGCCAAAAACTTGATGCGGTTGTCGTAAGGGACTTCTACAAGAAGTTTTACAACTCCTTAGGCAGAGTACCTAACCGTTGTAGTAGTAGTACAGGCAAGACTCGGGGGTTGTTATCGTTCCCTAGGGGAATAGGTTTGGAAGGCTTGATCACAGTCTAACAGAATTATAGGGGTTGAGAGAAAGCAGGTAAATCTATGGTTTGAGAGTTAGGTTTGTTTAACTAATAATTAAACTAGTATCTAATCTACTGGTGATAACTTTATGATAATTGAATATATTTACTTAATCATGCACTACTTATCAGATTGCTTCTCCTAATCTTGTTGCCTTGTCACACTTGTGATGATATGTGTAAGTATTTCCTAGGTCATGAACGGATTACACGAACCCGCCGTCTATTTAATATTTCGTCAGGGAAACGCACAAGTAAGGTAGTATGAAGACTATTACAAGGCCCCTGAGAGTACATTAAATGCATGTGAAATAACTTAAGATGGATCAACCATATAAAGGGTCAAGGTAGTATGAAGACTGTTACCCGATGGTATCCTTTCTATGCACTCGCGTTTCCCTAGACGTGTCTACAACGATACAAACAAAAGCTGGTTTTCTAGAACCTAATGCGCACAATCATCAATCAAGAAGCAACAGTAAAAGGATCTACAATCTGACTTTCATGCAATCATAAGCATATACAAAGGAGGGGTTAACCTCACATATTATAAAGGAAGCAAAGAGATAGATCAATCATGCAACACATAGACATATTGAATGATTAAAGATATATAACCTTACTTGGATTAAAACATGGATTCAAGGTAGTACAATAGGGTTTTGAAGCCCTAAAAACAACCTATGAAGCTGCTACAAGAGCTAGGGTTCGTCTCCCTAAAGTTATACAAAGTTACACACTTAAAACCCTAAAACCGGTTTAGTATATATAGAGATATCGCTGCGACGGCGTCGCGTTGTAATCCTGACGCCATCGCTACGTGGATGATTCTAGATCCTCATTAAGTCTGCCACGTCCTAACGCCGTCGCCAAATCTCTAACGTCGTTACTAGATGGATCACGACAGTGTCGCTTTATGCTTGCGATGCCGTCTCCACGCCCTGTAAGCAATACTTCTTCAAGGATTTGGTGTAGGTACGTAATCTCATCCGTTTCTTCTTCAAATGAGCCCAGATCACGTGTATTTCCTCCAAATGCCATCCAAGTGCTAAAAACCTGAAAACAAACGATTAAACACATAATTTAGGCATATTTGCATGATTTAAGGGGTTAAATGACCCCGAAATAGTGTATAAAATGACACCTCATCAGTATAAAAGCTCAAGACCCGAGAAAATTGACTTTCTCGTTGACAGGATAAGTTATCTTGAGGGATACACTTTTCTTACATTGAAGTCTGGGTTATGTACTGAAATGTACATAAGTCATTGAGAAAATTTAGAAATGTCATGTTTTAAAGCGTTTGAACTCTTGCTCGAACTTCATTTACACAACCGTGTCAATGTTAATTGACATTTCTAGGTACGTAAATGTTATCGATTCCAAGAGACACGTCGAGAAGATTCTTTTTGGTATTTTTGAAATTTTCTGATTTTATATTTTGTTTTTCTATGTTTTCTAGGTTTTATATTTTTGTATTTTTCTTTTTGTTGGTTTTTTATATTTTTGTATTTTGTTTTTCAAAAATATTTATAAATCAAAATAAATAGAAAAAACAAAAATATATACAAGTCGAAGTTTCCATCATCAGTGACAGTTTTTGCTAGAGTTGAAGTAGATGAAGTTGAATATGGTTGTTGTTGACGTTTATCAGATGCATCAGCAGTAGTAACAACGAAAGACTTTGAAACAACTTGATTTTCTCCATTGAAATATTCGTCGAACAAATGACCGAATAGACTTTCTAACTCTATCATTAACATCATCTGTTGTAGGAACTTCTGTAGATGTTATGGTGCGAGGCTTGAACCGTTTTGTTCAAACATCATTATTCTTCTTCATCAGTTGTGAATCTACTATAACACTGATTTCTGAGATATCAACTTTTTCAGCAACCACACTTTGAGATTTTCCTTGTTGACATTATATGATGTACATGCACTTGAATCAATACTTTGTTCCTTTTGAACATTGTTTGATGTACCTGCACTTAAATCCATAGTTTGTTTGCATTTATGAATTTTAGAGATATCTACATTGGAACCATGTGGGGGTTCATAGACAACCTTGCTCGTGCAAGATTCGAATAACTTTCCTGTAGGAATCCACCTAAGACCAACAAATTTGAAAATTCTACCCGTGGGTTTCCACCTAAGACAAGATCTAGGAGACGTTTTCTCATACACAACGGAAGACTTATTGGGAGAAAACCTATGTTCTGTAGAGATCTTCCTATTAGGTTTTTGAGTATGACTCTTCTGATCTACGGGTTTGTTACTATTTCTAGTCTTATGGGATTGAATCTTAGCATGTGAATTCACTTCATGCAGGAATATTTTTATACAAGCATCATGATTTGCATTAAAGACACATTTATGACATGTAGAACAAACAAAGTGTTTGGAGTCTGAAAAAGAACCAGAATTCCTAGAGTGTTCTGCTACGAGCACAGTTGTAATTGTTACACAACTACTCTTAGAAGTAGGCAAACTCCTAGATGTTTGATTGTTGCTCCTAGGTTTTGGTTTGATACCATTAGTAGTGGTTTGTAACCTAGCAGAATACATCACCCTACTTGTTGAATTCCTATCTCTTTCTTATGTCTTTTTCTTAGCTTCCTCTAGATAGTGATTATGAACCATGTCATCTGAACTAAATCTTGGCATATTCTTATAACTATTCCTAGATTCGCTAGATGTAATCACGTGATGAGATTTTGCAAAAGCAGATTCTCTTCCTTTAGGCAAATAATGTTAAGTGGCTAGGTTTGACAAATCGTTTTTCACATCAACTTGGGAGGCAAACCGTGGTTTTGAAATTTTAGGTCGTTCAGATTTAAACGCGTTTGGTTGTCTAACTACTGATTGGTTTCTGAGTGATTGTAAAACCGATTTTCCTAAGATTGATGGTTTTGCAAACTTAGTATGTACACTATTTCCTTTTAACTTTCTTAATTCATTTTTCAAAGCAGCAATTGCAAAAACCTTTTCCTGAATCTGAGATTTCAAATCAGCATTTTCAGTATACTTATTGTTCAGTTGGACAATCAGAGAGTCATTATGGTCTTTGGTCTGAACTCGTCTCTTTGATAGAATCATAAAGATCTTTGTAAGTCTATTTTAAATGCTTATTTTCTTTATGTAAATGCTTATTCTCTGCAAGTAATTTAGCCACACTATGTTCGAGTTCGATGTTTGTTGTTTCAGTTACATCTATGTCATGTTCGGTTTCTTTACTTTTTACTTTCAAAAATTGACCATGTTGCCCTGATTTTGAGGATTGATTTCGATATTTAAGTTCAAGAGCAATACAATGTGCTTCCATTCTTGAAAAATCTTTTTGAAATTGAGCAACGGTCTTTTTGAGACAATTATTTTCAGACTCGAGAGATTGGTTTGAAAATTCAGTTGTCTTGTAATCAAGTGATGAATCAAGCATAGGACCTTTAACCTGACATTTTCTAGTATACTGGTCAACCCCTCCTTCATTATTGAATTCAGGTTGCTCAATATGCTTTTGTCCTGTAGCAAAGATATTACATCCAGCAGTTAATTGTACCTCAGCCATTGGCTCTTCGTCATATATGGGTCTAATATCTGCATCATCAGTATCTGTATCATTCCCTGACCTGCTGCTTGTATCTTGCACTTCTGATTCTGTCTCACTGCTTTCCATGACAACCAAACCAGCATCCAATGCTTTACCCGTATCAACCTTACTCTCTTGCGTTTGCATCTGTCTTTTATTTACTATTTTATCATACTGTCTTTGATGGCGTGTTCTTTCAGTGATGAGGTGTCATTTTATACACTATTTTGGGGTCATCAAACCCCTTAAATCATGCAAATATGCCCAGATTATGTGCATAATCATTTGTTTTTAGGTTTTTAGCACTTGGATGGCATTTGGAGGAAATACACGTGACTTGGGCTTAGGGCTGGCAATTTCTGACCCGACACGAAACCCGACCCAAAACCGACACGAAAATAAACAGGTTTGGGTTGTGGTAAATAAGTTTTGGGTCGGTTTTGGGTCGACTCAGTTGACCCGTTTATTAAACGGGTTAGGTTTGGGTTGATAAAAATTTTAATGGGTCGACCAGTCAACCCGATTAATTATTAAACATATTTAATTAAATATAATTGCATATATCTATATTACACTTCAATAGGTAGTGTTGTAGTAGTTTAATAATCGGTATTAACTAAACTACTAATATCAAAAGATAAGATTTAGAAAATTGAAACGTCTATCTTGAAAAT
>BQNB010054754.1:3189-15460 GCA_026074375.1 Tanacetum coccineum | reverse complement strand
AACTAGTATCTAATCTAGTAGTTCGATGGTCCTTTTTGGCTGTTCTTGAGTTCATAGATTGCATTCAGAAGACTTTACTTGTCTGCTTGGTGTCGGACTTGGATTTCTTTGATGATTTGTTCTAGATTAGTAATCCTGAAGTGAGCCAGACCAATCTTGTTGTTATTTCCCATTTGCTTTCTTTGAAGTTTAGTAATTTGAGCATGAGCCTTTTGGAGTTCAGCTTCCAGATTGTCAAAATATTGTTGTATAATCACCCGACCTTTTCCGAGACCTTTTATTTTGTGTTCTATGTGCTCAATGCGGTCGAGAGAGAGTTCATCCAAGTGATTTAGGATTTTCTTAATTTTCTCCTCGTGACGTTCCAGACTTGTCTTACGAGAGCTTTCTCCCATCTCAAATTCTTGAGGTAGGCCAGAAGTAGAGGATAATGATTGGTTATGGCCTTGTTTCTTAGGTGACAATAATTCCTCAGGAAGAAAGAATTCTTTAGGATTAAGCATTGAAGATGAAGGCACAATAGTTGGAGGTGGGATAGGTGATTCTTTAGCATAAAATGCTTGCAAAACCTTCATGTAGGGGTCATCATTAAAAAGCGAAAGAGTTGCTGAAGCTATTGGAACTACGCCAAATGAGTTAGAAGAGCTAGAATAAGCTTTTACCCGGTGAAGCTGAGACATAGTCCGGAGAAGCCGAGATAAAGTCGGGAAAGTTAAAGGAAAAGGCATCCTCAATATTGGAAGTAGGATGGTTGGGAGATGACATCACTCTGTTAACAACCCAATGGTAAATAACATAAGTTATTTATATAATAGTATAATAGTTATGTATCTTTACATACTATTCGGGAGATGTAGTGGCACGAAGGACTTTCTTGGATGGAAAAAGAAAAGTAGTTATAGTTAAGGTTTCAACCTTGTTCTCTATAACCGTGGCTCTAATACTAATCTTAACACCCCCATATTGACTATCGCAAGCGAAGCTAATGTAGGGTATTATTTACATAGTACAAACAGTCCATAATCTAAAAATGACTCAAAAGAGTCATAATTTAAAAATAAGTTATCATTCATTATTTCATCAGAGTTTTTAACAAAAAATAGTCCTCCAAAAATCTACATGAAAACATAAAGTTTAAATGATAACAGTTTAGCCATCTTCAAGTTCGTGCCACTCTGTGCCATAAGTTGCTCAAATACATGAGATAAACATGCTAAAAAGGTCAACATAATGGTTGAGTGAAATTCATAGGTTTATGTTAAACAGTTTGAATACAAGTCAATAGTGGGTTACGTTGTTATACACCTATAAGTGTAATAATTACGATGAGTACAATTATTATAGAAAATAGTATTATTGCCCCTAAAGCACATGACCACAAGACCTTAAATAAATCAATAACCACACGTAGATTCCCCAAAGGGTGCCTTTCCCCCAAACACCCGCATAAGTGATTCAAAATAATTACGTTTGGTATACTAGAAAGTATTAGGTACACCAACGAGTGGAGTACAGTCCCAAAAGATTTAATCAACAGCATTCGCTAGGATTACCCCCAAAAAGTAATTAACGGTTCATGATAGTGGGGTCTTAATGGAAAAAGTAAGGACTTAGGCAATAATATATCAGGATAGCATACATTTGGAAAAATACTCATATTCATGGTTTATAGCATGTATCCCCCTTGCGGGTTTATGAAAACATTAGAAGATTTAAAATGCGAGCTAGAACTTCACCTAACAGGAAAATCTAATGATGGAAAAAGTATATCAAAGTGGAAAGTAACGGCCTCGTGTCACGCAACCTGGGTTAATATGTCAAGTCTTAGGGAGATGGTTTTGTTTCCAAAAACTTTGAAAAGTTTAACGTGTATTACTTTGTTTTATATTAATTATAGAAATATAGTATCACAGTTTCGGCCATCATAATTCAGCAGGAGGTCATGTAGTAAACGTTTGAGAGCCAGGACACTTTAAAATATCGTAAATCCAAGCAAACTCGTCAAAAAAACGTAAACCCAAAATTGAAACTCGCTTACATGAAGCTCCTAGTAACTGATACGATAGAAATTTTAAATGTTTCTTCAAAAGTTATTCGATGAAAATACGTTAAATTATAACAGTATTTTTTTTTATAATGATTCGATCGATTGATTAATAACGCTTTAATGTTCGGGTTTTAATAAAATAAGTTTTATAATATTAATATTTTATTTTTATAATTTATATAAGAAATATTTTATTTTAATATTTTAAGTATTATGCAAAAAAAAATGAATATATACCCTCGATTATATAAACTTTACAAAGTTAGAGTCCTTATATATAAAGTATATATAATTTAAAAAACCTTTAACTTTGAAACTTGGGCTAGATAGTTACCTTATAGATATAACTTAGAATTAATGACATTTTTCAGCCCCTCTAGTTATTAAATATCAAGAAAAGTTACGTCTATACCCCTATTCATGATAACATTTGCAAATCAAGTCCAAAAACCATGCAACTTATTTTTAGGGTTCCAAAATGATACTTGGTAGGCTAAGCTTATAATAAAGCTAAAATAATATGTACTCAACGTAACAAAAGTATAGAAAAAGGATTCGTAGGCTATAGAAAATAAACGTTCCATTTTTAGGGTTTTAGTCAAAAACACATGGGTTGGAGGATTCAATGCTTCAAACAAGAGTTTATATATGATCTTAAGAGTATTATGAACATTATAAAACAAATTATGAGCTTATTGAACAAGATTTTAAGCTTACTTGAGCTAAATTGGGTCGAATGAGGATTTTTGGGTTCGTACGCCTAGAAACAACTTCAAAGCTTCTTTCTCTTGATTTCTTGGTGTCTATTCTAATATTGGGGCTTCTCTTGGTCTTCTACTATCGCTAAGGAATGGCTAGAACTCCATTTGAGTGTGTGTGTTTGAGTTTGAAGGATGAAATGAAAGGTTGTGTATGTTTTGGCTTATATAGGGGTGAAACCAACTTGGTGCCTAAGTTTTTCTTAGTGGCTAAGGGTCAAGGGCTCTAGGAAAATGACTAAGGGATGCTAGGTTATAGATATGGAGAGCAAGAGTGTTAAAAAAAAAAAAAAGCCCTTTGAATGGTGGAGGTGTAGAGGTGGTTTACGGTTTAACAAAGGGGTGACAAGGGAGGTTTTTTGGAGAGCCAGTATCTTTACAAGGAGGTGAATGGAGGTGCCTTGTAAGGTAACTTGGGGTGGTATGTAGTAAGTCCCATAGAGGTACTTGAGGTGTTAGGGTGCTACTTAGTTTAAAATGGGTACCAAAATAAAAGAAAAAGGGGGGTGAACCAGCCGCGGTTGTTTAGGGAATTTAGGTTAGAGGTTATTTAGTCTTTTAAACCTTTATTAAGGTTAGGATAAGCAAGTTAGGTTTAGGATTTAGGTTTAGTGTAGGAATAGTTTAGTATATAAGGTTTAACTGGTGTATAGGAATAAGGTTAAGGTTTAGTTTTTGTTTAAAAGTGAAAATTGGGATATTAGGGTTCATTTAGGGTTTAGGGATTTAAGATTAGGGCTTTATGATGACTTAGGGTTTTAGTTTTAGGGATTAGAAATCATGCATGAAGTGCATAGTACCTTGTGCTAGAGTGGTGGTAAGACACTAAAGTGATTAGAGGATAAAATGACCTAATTTTGTGTTTTCCTTGCATTATTGACAATTACATTTAAGCTTAAATGAGATGTACATTGCCTTGAGGACATTAAAATTCAAATGATTGTGCATTGATACATTGTACACCAGCATAAAGGTTTGCACATTCATTTTTTTATATGTATACCGATTTACATATCCTTAGGGATTTGGGATATAAATCTTTACACATTTCATTGAATATATGCTGTCATGCATCGCTGAAATGTGGGCAGGAGTGTATACAAAACCCAAAGGCAATCTATCGACATAGCCAAACATGCCATAGGACAATAAAGGTTGGCTCCTTTTTTCCAGGTCTTCTGGTGCAAAAGGAATTGGAAATATCCTAAGAAACCTCTAGAAAGCATCGTATTCATTTCCTTATAGTCGAATCTAACCTTTGATCAATAAAAGCAGGGGAAACGGTCTCTTTTGTTGCATCATTAAGTTTTCCTGTAATCAAATCGTACCTTCCATCCAGAGGAAAACCCCCCTGTACGTGATGGAATAAGTTCAGTATCTATTGTTGGCAAATACAGAGTGTTCCTCCCTATATTAGGGAACAACAAGTCATTGGCCTTACCCAAGACACTGAAATGCATAGATTAGTCCTTGCTCAAAGAAGCTATAAAATTTTAGTTTACACATCTTGGACTTTAGATTTAATCTCCTTGATGTTTAATGGTGGGTTTGGAATTTTCTTCCATCAAAATTTTATGAGTACAGAAAGAGGGACTGATTCCTTTAATATCAGAGATTTTCCATGCCAGGGCTTTTTTATGTTTGGTAAGGAATTCCAATAGTACCTTTTTTCCTGGTCGGATAACAACGAAGAGATAATGACAGGTAATTCACGGTTGTTGTCTAGAAAAGCATATTCTAAGTGGGAGAGGAGTTCTTTGAGTCTTGAGGTAGGTATTTCTTTGTTGATAGAATTTTTAGTGAAGAGATAAGGGTTATTACAATCTTCAAGTAGATGGTTAAGAATGGGTTCAATCGAATTATCATGGTTTTGAGGAAGAATTTCTTTAATATTGTCGACAACAGAAAGGTCAATTATGTCCGCAGAATGGCAGGTGTCTTCATCAGTCAGGGGAAATCTCATAGATTTTTCTAAATCAAAGGTGATGATTTCATCTCTTACTTTGAAGGATATCTTTTTATTTAAAACATCAATCATGGCATGTGCTATGCCCAAAAATGGTCTTCCTAGAATAATAGGAATTCTATGGTCTTCTTCCATATCAAGTATTACAAAGTCGACGAGGAAAACAAATTTATCGATCTTTACCATGACATTTTTCGCAATCCCTTTTGGAAACTGAGTGGTTTTATTTGCAAGCTCGATACACATTCGTGTGGGTTTTAGATCACCTAGGTTTAATCGTAGAAACATCGAGTATGGCATCAAGCTTATGCTAGCCCCTAAATCAGCCAAGGCCCTCGTAATTCCACTCTGTCCTATTACACAAGGTATAGTGAAACCTCCTGGTCCTTTTCTTTAGGAGGGACTTTGTTCAGAACGACTACGGAGCTTGATTTTTGATAGCAGAAGCCTACTTTTTCAATAGGAGGGACTTTGTCCTTTTCAATAGTTTTAATAGCAGAAGCCTGATTTTTGAACGTCCTGTCGTAATTCCTTTTAATTCTCCAAACAAAACTCTCGCTCTTCTTTTGCCTCCAATGAGCTTCTTTAATGAAGGAGCTTAAGGTTTATTCCAGAAGAGTATCCCTTTCATCATTTGGGGTTTCGTACTGGTGCTGCACCATTCATACTTCCTCATTAAGGACACTAATGTTGTGTTCAAAATCGTTGATATGTTTGAGTACTTTGTCAAAATCATTTTCCTTGTATTCCTCTTCTTTATACCAGGAGAGAGAATGTTTTGACAATTCGTCAATGGCCTTAATTCCAGCGGCTGGTGTCATTCTTAGGACAGGTCTCATGAAATCTACCTTCTTTCTTGTTCTGGGGTCTATCCCTTGGTAGAAAATTTATAGTTGTTCGTGCTCATTGATTTTATGCTCTGGACAATTATAAAGCAGATCATTGAACCGTTCCCATGCAAGATGTAAGGGTTCGTTGCATTCTTGCCCAAAATTTCTGATATCCTTGGTTTGTCTGATAATTTGGGAAAGTGGGCGGTATCTGCTTAAAAAGGCGTTTTTCAGGATGTCCCAGGTTGTAATGGATCCTGCTGACAACCGGTTTATCCATACTCTGGCTTTTCCTTTCAACGTAAAAGGGAATGCCATGAGCATTACCCGGTCTCTTGATACTCTAGGAGATTGGAAGAGATTGACAATAGATGTGATATTTGAGATATGTTCGATAGGGGTTTTCGTCATTGTTTCCAAGGAACACATTATCCTTTTGTTCGTCAATGCATTGACCCCAGAATTCGAACTTAATATTTTTTTCAAATAAAGGTCTGACAACTCCAGGTCCGCTGTCATCTCTTACCCTAGTCAGGTATTCGTTAACAGTTGATTCTGGTTGTTCTGTATTACTCATGTTAAAACTAATAATTCTTAGCTCCTCGGCAACGACGCCAAAAACTTAATGCGTATTTTCTTTTAAAATATATTTTTATCAAGTTTTAAATTTATAAAACTCGATCTACCTAACAACGCACTAAAAGGCAGAGAACCCGATCGTGGGTAGTACGGAATGGTAAATCCGAGGTCTTCCCAAGAGCTAAGTTGTAATTAGTATTAATTTGAAATGTCACGTTTATAAAATGGTTTTTGATTTGAATGGAAAGGAATTAAAAATAACAATAAAATAAATAACTAGAAATTAAAAGAGTTGGAGATATCAAAAGAGAAAACGTGCTAACCTAGTTACTTCATTACTATCATTATGAGAACGTATTTATGTGCAATGTTAAACTATGGTTTCATTAGCGGTTTCTAAGGTCGATAGACTTGAATATGCATATGCAGTCTATCCTATACTCCCTGCGATTTCGAATCAGTCCCAAATCATCTGGGAGGTAGGTTATCCAGGTTGCAGTGATTAATCCCAACTATTCCCAAAACATATCTAATAATCTTATAAAGATTATTAACCCTCTTTGAAAGAGTTCTTGGGCTTTTTAAATATTAAGTGGTAAGTGCGGTGACCGGTTAGTTCCTACACCAGGTAAGGAGTTAGTGATCCTCCCTAGTACCCATTGGATCCCATATTGACTATATAATCTAATAATGGGGCAAGCTAGGTCCAAACCACCCGTACTACCAAAACCCAGGGTTACACGATAGTCAAGGAATATCTAATGAAACCATAATCTAACATGAAACAATCATAACAACAGTAATTACATAACTAGGCCAGCACTTTAAGTGCTACCGCACAAGGTAACGGAAACACAGTAAGAGATAGAAAAATCAAAATTGAAAACTCATATACTATACCGTATTCGTATTTGAACGATTAAATACAAAAAGTAAGTAAAGTGTGATCTCCCTTGGACTCCAGGTAGAATTCTTTGAATGTTAGAAGCCTTTGTCCAATTGGCTGTGGAGGAAGTGATGTCGGAATAGCTTGAATGAGGCCTCTATTTATAGGTATCGAACCTAATACGGCGCAACCAATAAAGGTGTTACGCTGTAACCATCTTACATGGCATTCCATAATTAAGAAGCTGTTACGGAGTAACCAGATATGGTGTTACGCCGTAACCTTTAAATAATGTTAATAAGTACGTGATCTTCATTTCATATTTGTAGATTCTTTTGGTTACGGCGTAACTAGATAAGGTGTTACGCCGTAACTATAACTTTGACAATATTTCCTTCCAAATATATGGTTACAGCGTAACTAGATATGATGTTACGCCGTAAAGTCTTTTTCTTGAATCTTCTTAACTTGCTTACTTTTATAGTTACGGTGTTAACCATTTTGGTGTTTACGCTGAACATACTCAAAATTACACTTAAAAGTCTTTTTTTCCATTTTTCGTAGTCACTTTCCTGCATTTCACTCCTGAAAACTACAAACAATAGCAAAATATCTCTTTATATTTAGTGTTAGAGAAACATTTGCAGGTAATATAGGGTTCATTTGCCACCAAAAATAAATAAATATTGATGTTATCAAATCAAAGCACGAGAGGTTTATCCCCTACGCGAAGATCGAGGCTTCATACTACCCAATTAGATTAACAGTAGGATTCGAATCACGTAACTTAAAAACTACCTTGCCGTATCAAAAAAAGTGATGTAAGGTATAAATGCAAACCACACAAATATTTTGAGTATGTAATCAATTGGTGGACGGGGGGGGGGGGGGGGGGGGGGGGGGGGGGGGGGGGGGGGGGGGAGGGTAGCAATCATCCTTCCTTTTAAATGCATCATAATTGCTACAATTTTTTTAGGTATCGAATAAAAAAATCTTCTTGCGTGTACAAATCTCTTAAATTCTGTCTTTTTCTGCGTACTTTTTCACCTATACAGCAGGTAATAGGCAACATTTTTTTATTTCCTACTTGGCAGCCACATAGGATTTCACTACACACACAAAAATATGATAAGTTAAGTACATTTATAAATTATTATGCTAAAAAATACCGTCCTTTTTTTGTTAACGTTGGCGTCAATTTAGTTTCTAAGCTTTGTCCATTTTGTAAGTTGGAGGATGAGACCCTTGAGCATTGTTTGATCAAATGTCCTCGTATGGAATCCTTGTGGCATAAGGTGTGGAGCTGGTTGAAATTTAATATGACAGTCTCAATTTCTCATGTCATCATTAGAGATCGCAGCAGGTAATGTGGGTATCACAAGAAACCATGTGTTAGCTAAAATCTTTTACGGTGTGTACCAATGTGTGCTTTGAGCTATATGGCGTTGGAGAAATAAAATGGTTAATTCCTTTTAAGAATCTGTCATTGCTGCAAATTCAGATTTTATATTTCCGTCTATCCAGAGGCTTTCGCTCCTTTAAATCTTAAGGAGATGTCATTTGAAGATGGTTTCGTGGGATGTATGAGACTTAAATTCATGAGATGTTATCTCTTAAATCGTACTATTTGTCAGTCCTTGTGACTCACTTTGCAAAGAACCGATAACCTCAAAGACTATTTCTGTAATATATATATATATATATATATATATATATATATATATATATATCTATATAGAGGATCAAATGTGAAAGTTTTCTTAAAATAAGAAGATAAGATGTAACTATAACCGTATATCCGAGAGCACCGACTTAAATAAGATGCATCCTCTATAACTTTATGCAATATAATTGCATTCATAATGTGTTTTCTAGCTTTTAATTAGATGCATATATGTATATTAGATGCATTTCATGATATATTTTTTTTGTTCCTCTACTTGTGCCGAAGTCATGAAAATTAATTTACACCATCTACACATCAAATTAACTTTTAAAACTCAAAATGGTGCATCTAAATGAATAGAAATACATCTAATGCAAGTCGTTGCATCTCAAATGTATGGTTTCAAAAAGACACATTTTTGAATGGTTTTTAGCAAAAATTCTTGTATAACTAGTGTTACTAACCCTATAGGAACAATAAAAAGGAAAACTTTAAGGTTTTTACGCCAAAAAATTTGAATCAAAAATTTTGTTCTTTATAAAGATTTTGAACACAAACATAAAAACTAAACACACCACTCCATGGCTCTTGATACCAATTAAAGAAACATGTAATCTAATGATCTACCAAGAACAAGAAAGAGATGTGGGTTGTGATGTTTAGAGAGAGAAAGTGATGGAATGGATGATGTTATTACTATGTAGAAAATATGGAAGAAATGAAAACAACCAACCCCTCTCCAAGGCTATGAGAAGGCTTATATAGTTACATGATGGCCGGCCCATGGGCTATGATGGGCTTCCCATGGGCCTTGGGCCGGATTAGCTTTTATTCTTAACATGACACAATCTACGAGCTAAGACTTATTACAACTTGGAAGTGACTGACACTTTTTGTGTTTCCAACAGAAAAGCCTTGAATTGTTAGCGCGGTAGTCTTTTCCATTGTCTAAGTAGAGGAGTTTTGTAACACTGCAATTGCTATAAAGGTCGGTTAATATTTCTACTTTCTAACTTCATACATGTGGCAAATCATACACTTTTACTTATGAGAGTCTATTATATTTCTATATTTTGTTTCATTTCAAAACAGTCAACTAAATAAATGACAACTTTAGCTTTTACCCATAAAAAATTAGCATATGTTGGTTGGGTTAAGCCTAAATTCATGATTTTTATCTCAACCATAGGATGGTTGTTATGCCACACTCAAAATAATGTGCACGATCACTGCATTTGTGGAATAGATTACATATTTAAACAAGTGTTTCTTGATAGACTGAAAAAAGAGATTTTTTTACTTCAGTTACATTTTAAGCAGGTGGCGAGATGGGCTTGCACTTTTGAACTCTCTGAAGTAAGGGAGTTGTGTGCAAATCACCTCTCATGGGTAATGGATGAAAATGTAATGGGTTTGAACAATTAGTTTTTTATGACCGGGCGAAACGGGTTTCGACTGAATTGGGTTGAGTCATAAACATTCTTTGTTCAGTTTTAAAAGTTTCATAAATGATTCATGCGTTACTCACGGTTAAAAAACCAAAACTAATTACAATAATCATAATCATAGTACGGGTTTATTTTATGATGTTTAATACTTTAAACTACATAATCTTAGATTTATGCGTGTGTTTGGGTTTGCATTTTACTACCGTTGTCACGGATTGTACATGCATGGTTTAGTGGATACATTGAAATATGTAACTCTAATGAAAAAGATTAGTGTACTGTGTCATGTTGCAAGGAATTAGACCAACTGTCTCTCTTATGCATATTACTTTATCAAAAAAGTATACATTCTTAGGCATTAGATACTCACGGATATATTCGTTCTAAAAGTTATAGGTTCCTCACTTATGGGAAACGAGTGTATGTCAACCTGTGTATGCAACAAAAGGTAGTTGGAATAATTCTGTTCTTTACGTTAATACTTTGTATTATTTTTTGAACGACTTTATAATCCAGCCTTTGTCGCAGTCTATAATGTGGATGATGAATATAACTATCTGATGTGGACTGGTCTAAATAATATTCTTCTGGACGTTATCTATGCTTACCAACTAACATTCTTTTTTAATATCTGTTGATATTGTGACGTTTTCTAAAGTTATGATCGTTGTGTGGTTGTCTATTATAATGTGTTGACAACAAAATGTTCTCACCACAACTAAATAGACAAAGAATAAAATAACCATGTACGCAACACCATTGTATTTTAAAAACATCTTTTAAGCTTCCACATTTTATTATTAAACTCCGTTGGATTATGTAATGACTTATATTATTTTATCAATTACAACGGTGTTTACTTTTTACAAATGTCCATATAGTGGTCGTTCGCTTGATCTCGTGTGATGTATATTATGAAGAAGGTTGATGTTGTCTAAGCTGACTTTATTGTCAATTGCATAATCACGGCTATAACTTTGAGCAACTAAGGAAAATAAAAGGCACCGATTACTGCAATTTTCCAATGCTTGCAAAGGAATTCCTCAAGTATAACTATTAGCTATAAAGTAAGAAGAGACGATTCGATCTTAATGGTATACTATTAGAGAATTATAACATGAATTGTTGTAGGCTAAGAGAGATAGCATTCATATTATCATAGTTGTTTAATGGATGTTGTTTGTGTAACAGGGGGAGGAAGTGATGACCAATTGTGGATACATTAACTCAGTCAGAGCCTCATTTGTTGCTTGCAGCTACGTTTAGTGGTTGCCTCACTATTTGTAATACACTGAAAAGGTAACTAAGTGAGAACCATGAAATATGTTTGATAGAAATTAGGTGATTCTCAGTTTATTGTTAACACGGTATGACACCATAAGTTTCAAAATAGTTTTGCAGATTCATATAAAAAATTAGGGGTTTTGGTTGCTATGTATTGACTAGTTATACATTTAGGTAGACTTTTCCCTGTTGGACCTTTTGAATATCACCCAAAAAGATCTTAGGAAAATTCCTTACATGCTCTCTTTATTTATTTAATTGTAGTGAGGTAGTATTCAGATCAGTTATTTGGTATAAGCGATGTGTTTTATTAAAGATCAATAATTGATTAGTTATAAGGAATCTGATTAGATTGTTATGTGTTGCGTGGTAAATTGAATTATGATGGAAGTAGATTAGGAGAGTGTAGATTATATTTGAAACGAATCAGCCTTATGTGTAAGATGTAAATGTAAAGCGAGTTTTTGATAACTTGAGATAAAAATTCTAATGATCTATAGTTGGTGCACGTTACGAGTTTATTCTTTTGCGTCACCTGCTTAATTTTTATTGAGTTTGCTTTCCATATAAGGTCATTGTTAGAAGTGACAAATAGACAGGTTGGGTAACGGGTCAAGAAATTTTTTAGAGTAAATTAGGTGACTGTAATTAAGCTAAGAATAGGCCGGCCAGCCTAATTGACGTGCTAAGTCAACCAAAATAAACTGAGATAAGCAAAAGAATTTTAACACAAAATAAGCTGACATAATGCTATTATATCTACATATTTAGTTTTAAGCATTCTTTTTAATTTTTTGTGATGTTCTT